>PVIY010013590.1:0-58793 GCA_004026745.1 Myrmecophaga tridactyla
CCAGCCCCGCTGGCAGCTGGATTTCGGCCAGGTGAGACCAAACTGTACTGGAACACTGACCCACAAAACCGTGAGCTAATAAATGGGTGAGCTTTAGGGCTAAATTTATGGTAATTCATTGAAAAGCCATAGAAAACCAATACACCCCCAGGAGAAGAGAATGATTAACGCAGACCTCAGTGGCAATTTTTTGAGGGTGTACACAACTCATTCATGTTTGAGCTCAGTGGCATGTTTGGGTTTTCTTGACTTGTAGTTACATAAAAGCAAAGAGGTTTAGTAGGAAAACCGTAAGTGGTCTTTCCAGTCCCTTGGCTGTTACTGACACTGTGCTATGAGGATGCATGGTGTCGCATTTCACACCCATGGGGGATTATGCTGCCATCTGTGCTGGGGAAGCATGGAGGGTTAGCTTGAGAGTGTGAGTTCTGGTGTGGCCCACCTGTCGTTCCAAGGATTCTTCCAGCCCTGCCTGCTGGATGGCAATGGCTGTGAATTTCTACCCTGTCTCTGGGTGAGAAGTCAGTGGGAGTTGGTTAGAAAGGCTAAGTGGTGACTTGCCTGAAGGCTTGATTCTAATTCAGACTGCAGAGTTCATTTTGGGAAAGGAAGCTGATGTAGGCCAAGTGTAATTTGCTTCCAACTGTGGTCTTGATTACTCAATCTTTTTGGCTTGTGGCTTATTGTTCTTGTCATGGTCCTCTCCAGTGTGTTCTCAGGACCCGTCAGGTGGTAAGGGGCTGGGTTTTAGGGCTGAGTTTTAAGCTCACCTGGGCCAAGTAGCCAGCACCCTAAACTTCTGGGAGTGCAGTGACCTCAGACAATAATATCAGATGCATTTTATAGGGTTGAGTGAGGACCCAAAAGGGAACATGTTGGTAAATCTGTTAACGGTGGTTGTCTTTCCATTCGTTCCCACTTGTCTCTTTCCTGGTGGGGACCCTCCATGAATCCCCTGTCTCCTGTGCTCTTTCCTATGACTTGAGGCCCCCTCTGGTCTGAAGTTCCTTGCATCATCTTCCCAGAAATGGATGCCCTTTTGCCTGGTCTTGGTACCCCAGATCTGAGCACTCACCCTGACTGCCAATTAAAAGTCCTGTCTTTTGCAACTGTTTTGGGGGCCCCTTAGCTTGGAGGAGAAGACCTGAAAGGACCATGGCATCTCATTGGTAATTGCTGTCTGACCTCCACCCCTGGAGCAACCTGCCAGTCAGGCTCTCACAGAGCCAAACAGGTATGGAGTGCCACCTCCTACAGCCCACTGCCTCCGGGTGCTGGGGCAGCCTCTTAGCTTGGTGGTAAAGTCCCACAGGAATTTCAGTAAATTGGTAATTTGTGCGGTGCAACCTCTACCCCCATTAAGAACATTGCATAGGCCCTTTCATTTCATAACTAAACTTGAAAATTGCCCTAGTCCAGAGGACTCTGGAGCTGAGACTTTCTTTGGCTAGAAAGCAAGCACTACCTGCTGGATCCAGGAGTCCACTTGTCCCCGCTGGTCTCTGTACTTATGGAAAACTGTGAATTAAAAATGCCTTTAGTCTAGGCAAGAAGGGTCCCTTCCCTGGGTCCCAAGCTTTAGAGGGTGACAATTATCATAAACACCACTTCCCAATAAACACATTACTGGACGCACAGGCTGCCCAAATGTGAGGGCTCTGGTCCTTGGCTCTGGCACCTTAAACCTAAACATTCACTCTCGGGGATGATACCACCCAGCCCCAGGGACATGTTCCCCATGGGTCTGTGATGAAAGGTGACTATCTAAAGCTGTGACGGCTCATGGGTACGCAGCCGCTGCCATCCGAGAAGTCGACTGCAGGGAACTCAGGCGGGATTTGAGCACTTAGGGAAGAGAAAACACGAAACAATCCCCTTGTCAGAGTCTTCCTCGCAGATCATCTGAATGCAATCAATTCTTTCATAACAGACCAACCCCTGCATAACCAACCTCCTTGCTTCCCTTTGGGTTCCTATTAGTGGCCCCAGAAATATTCATAGATAAGCAGAGCACTCACTGCCCTCCTACATGGGAGCTGAGGAACATTTTTTCAATTTAAACCATTTGTATTACTTTCAAAATTGCGTATTTATAGGTCCCAATATAACATGCATGATGGTAAATTCTTTATATATTTCTCCACGAATCGAGATATTGCTTTAAGGGATGGTGAAAATTGCATGGTGATGATTTAAAATTAAAATTAAAAGCGTCTTTTGTTGTACATTGCAATAATAACATATCATATGCAGCCTGTCTCAGTTTGTTGGAATGACGATAACAAAATACCACAAACAGAGTGGCTAGGAATAATAGAAACGTGTATCTCACCGTCCTGGGGCTGGAAGTCAAAACCAGGAGTGGGCAGGCCCTACTCCCTCTTCTTGGGATGCATCGTGCCAGTAGGCTGCTGGTTCCCAGCTGTCGCCGCTGCCCTCAGGGTTCAGTCTCTGCCCCGTTGTCACATCTGCCTCCTCCTGACTTCTTATAAGGACACCCATCACGCCACATGACGGGCCACCCTACTCCAGTTTTATCTCATTTTAACTTGCCTAATTCCATTTGTAATAATCTGATTTCCAAATTAAGGCCCATTCTGCAGTATTGGGGATTTGAACTTCAACATATCTTTTGGGGGGACATAATTTAGGCCATAAAATCCTGTTACAATGTTTGAATAAGATATGGAAAATCTTGGTTCATTTCTGAATCTAAGTAGTGCTCTACGACTTTTATTGACAAGTCCAGTTGTTATGGCTTTAGCAGATCAAAGTTTCTTTTAACTGTTTTTTCGCATGGGCAGGCACCAGGAATGAACCCAGGTCTCCGGCATGACAGGCGAGAACTCTGCCTGCTGAGCCACCATGGCCCACCCCAAAGTTTCTTTAAAATGAAACTTTAAAAAATTAATCTAAGAATCCTAATGACTCAAGAAAGTGTGACAAGTTTGTCATTACTGTCGCTAGAATGTAAATTATATCAAAGCATTGGTTACGGCTAGAGAATGGTTTCTTTTTTTGCCCAAATGAAGAAAACATAATATTTATGGCTAATATATAAATTATGAATTATATATGTCTTTATTTAATTACTTATTCAAACGTCATAACCCATCCACAGAGTATTCAGACATATGCAATAATCATTAACCTGAGATGTCTGATATTTTACCAATTTTCAGTCATTTAAAATCACAGTTTCATGTATATTGTTCAGGTTTTGTTGTTATGAAGGTCTGTTCAAGGTAGGAGGAAAACAAGTCATGAGCTTGTTAACTTGGTTTGCGCCTTCCCCATGTCGATATGCTGACATGTGGGTGGCTCTTCCTTTGTACCCTTGCTGCAGGGCCCACAAATGGCGGGTGGCCCTGTTGGCACTCATTCTTTTTATAGTAAACCTTGCTTAGATTGGCCTTCATATAGGACATTCAGATTTATACTGTTAGATCAGGGGAACCCCTGTTTTTAAACATCGCTGTCTGATTTGGGGACAGAGGTGAAGGGAGGTTAGTGTGACATCCCAACTGTGGCTAAGGGTGTCAACATAAGGAGGCTGGATGCATGTGGCCCTTTGGAGCCTCCATGAGCTCCGCCGTAGGAGCCATTCCTGAGCTCAAGAACTCTCGTAGGCTTTGGGAAGCGTCCTTCTCTTTTCTGAGCAGAAACACAGACTGTGCAGTGGATGCTGGCAGCTGCAGTGCTCCACTCTGCGGGGGCACAGCAGACATGGAGGGCCTTGGGCCTGCCCTGAAGATCTTAGAGTCTAGCTTTGCAGAGGAGCAACCCTTTGGGAGTAATCTTAGTTCACAACAATTCACTAAATGAGTATTCGCTCTTTCGTTCATCCAGGGATGTTTCCTGCAAGGCCCGGCTGTGTCTAGGAGATAACGTGATGAACGAGAAGAAGCTACCCGAAAGTTCAGGATGATAATAACTTTCCTCCAGGGTCTGAGAACCACCTGGGAAGAAGCACATTTTGAGATTTTGTGCTGGTACAACTTAAAGTTGCTGGTCTGTGGAATCTCAAACCTAAAAGGAACTTTGAGTCTTAATTGGGGCAACAGCCTCGGTCATTAGAAGAGAAAGCTGGGATACAGAGTGTTTCCATGATCTGCTCAAGGTCAGGGCCACTGGTGAATCATTTCCTATAAATACTATACAGCGGTTGGGTTTGTATTTTTTCATGAAGCTTTCCTTCCTGCCTTGTGGTCGATATACTTGTAGACAATATGTCCATCTCCGGTCCTGATCCTGTCTGTGCTCATTACAGCATAGCCTTACTCCAGGTCGGAAGTCACACCCGGCTTCTTAGTAGAAAGGCATTTCAGGGTGAAGCTAGCATTTCAGCCTATGCCGCCAGGACAGATTTGTGGTCTTCATAAAACCAAGGATGGCCTTTTATTCCCTGGGAGTGGCAAAGTTTTTATGGGGTACAGTATAAAAATGCAAATGGGTCCTGTAAACTCTTGAAATTAGAAATCAGAGAAACAAACCCAGGAGGCCCCACTGGGGAGCATGCTCTCTGTAAAAATATCACCGCCCCCCACCTTTACAATTCTTTATTGTAAAGAATTCAGTGAAAACTCAGGGAGAGAATATGTGACTCATTAGATGAAAAGGTGTTTAAAAAGTAACTTTGCTTGCAAATTAATCCTTGGTAATTATTCTGAAAATTATTATGGGTGAGTCAAATTTTAGACAAAAATAATTGGTCTTCTAAATTGGTTCCTTTATTTGTGCTTTGGCATCTTATTTGATAAACCACAATGCATTTGGTGAATTTGTACTTCTTCAGAGCTATTCTAAGAGTCTAGATGTTTCTCTAATGCTTCCTTTGGCGTCCAGAGCTTTCCACAGTCTGGCCCCACCAAGGGGTGCCCTCCCCACCTCCTACCCTCTTTTGGCTGCATTCCACTGCCCCTCCCTTGGCCCTTTGCTCAATCCTTTATCCTCCCGATTCTCCTTTCACTGCTGCTTGTCCCACTTCCTCCACCTGGAAGAAAGCCCCACGCCCAGCATCCCAGTTGCCTTCTCCAAATCTCACCCTGGAAGGCAGGTCCTCTCGGGCAAGGTCAGTACTCCTCTTCCCGGCGTGTGCAGGCCCTGCAAAACTTCCCTCCTAGGACTTACGACCAGTGACATTTGTGCCAGTGAAGGGCCTTTGCTAACCTCGCCTTGCTCAAGGTTCCCCAGCTTGCTCAGTTTATTCCCCAGTGCCCAGTGCCTAGGCTGAGTGTGGGAGCACCTCTCTGCCAGCCTCCACGGCTTGGTTTGGACAGCAGTGATCTGGGTGCTAAGTGTAGGCATCCCACAGCAAGTCAGCCAGTGACATAGGGATCTGATGAAAGGGTGGGCCGTCAGCCAGACCACCTTCTGGCTGTGCTGTGCTGCAAGCAGTGGGAGATGGCAGGAGACAAGAAAGCCACTCAGGGCCTTCTGCAGAGCCCAAAGCTCCACCCAGCCCCTCCTCTTTGCCATAATCTTGGTCGGATCCCAGGTTCCTTTGGGCTTTATCCAGTACATTCTCACTTGCTTCCACCTCCTCCTTTATCCTGCAAAGGAAAAGCCACCCCATGCAGTATCCTTTATGTGTTTGAACTATGTGAATTAAAATAATGTGATGTAGAATATATTAATAAGATCTCACTCCAAATGAGATGAATCCTCCCCAAATTAAAACAAAACAAAACACACCGATCATTGCAGACCGTAATTTCAAAGCTGACATACAGAGTGAATTTTAAGTTGTATCCATGCTACTGTTGTAAGGTAGGGACGTTTTAACTGGTCAACAGAAATTCTCCCCCATTCTTTCTAGAACTATGTAAACCACCTTGCTGTTGATTTGCATCTGTACTTCAGTGAGTTTGGTGGTCGTCATGCTATAATTTTTAACGTTGTCATTATCTCCCATCACATCTCTTCTGAACCATCAGGAAGTGGGGTGCCAGTGTTGAAAATTACACGTGAGAATCCATGTCCTTGAAACAGAAGTTGAAAATTGTTAACGATTGTTCGGAAGGCCGAACAAGCGCTAGTACATGCCTTGTGTTATTTTTAGGAGAGGCTACTGCAAAATATTAGAGATGATGCAGTTAAAGCTTTACATTGAAGATATTATATAATCAAGCAAGGAAAAAATAAAAAAAGAGTGCTGGCTACGTGGCGGATGATACATTCGCTTTGAGTCAGCTCCAAGATCTGAGAATCCGTTCAAGGTTAAAGAGGGCAAAAACCTAAAAGATGCTGCAAAGACTAAGTTGACTTGTATAAGTAGGAGCTGAAAGATGGGGGAAGGGAGAAGAGGCAGGAAAGGCAAATGGAGGGAATGTTGGAGAAGTTTTGGGGTTTGTACAGAAAGAGAGCAAAGAGGAAAGGAGAAAGGGAATTCTGAAAATGATTGCTGTGGGGCATTCACTACATGTTCTTAAATGTTCTTCGAGAGACACAACGACAGCTGTCATTGGAATTACTCCTTGTGATGACCCTGTGATGCGAGTGGGCCATAGGGGACAGTGAGACATCTTACATTTCCCATGGCAGAGAATTCCACCTTGAGTCACCATCAATTACTTGTCTGGTTTTTTTTTTGAAACTCTGCTGTTTCATGTGTGGTCTTCCTTTGACGTGATCAGCAATGTGAGCACAAGAAAGTGTTGGCGGAGCCTGGCTTTCTGCTGTGAGGCCCAGAGACATATTCACAGCTCTTTCCTGCCCAATCCACTCCACACCTAATGCCCCTGTCGCAGTGCCATACGTGGCGCCCTAGGCCCTCCATAATTCAGACCCGCCTCCCCTGTCCTGCTCATCTCCCACTACCCCAAACAGCGACACATGTCCCAGGCCGTGTGCCTTCCTGCACACTCTCCTCTACGCTAATTCATCCTCTCCCCTAAGCTGCCATTTATTTCTGCCCCTCTGCTTTCAGCTTCTCCAGTTTCTCTCTTCCTTGGTGAGCTGCTCAGATTCTGGATCTTCCATCAATCTGACCCAGTTGCTTGGCTTGTTTTGCATTCACCTTCCCTTCCTTCTATTTCTACAGCACAATTGCAGCCTTTAATTCTTGGTTTCTCAAAGCATAATCCTTACTTATGTCTTGTTTGTATCCTTCCCTAATGAATCAGAGCTTGATAAATTCTAAATTGTTTAGATTAATGTTAAATTCCGTAATTATTATCATTCAACTCTTAGACCAGTTCAGTTAGCTTTGATAAACTTTGTAATTGCTGTTAGATGAAAATGACAGATATATTAGAAAAGGGTAATAAAAAGGTGAGGTTCATATCAGTTATTTTTTTTCTTTCAAAATTATGGTATAAAATTGTGGTTTTTTTGCAGAAGCAGGCAAATTTTATTGGATCTCACCACAGGATTTTCTTTTATTTTTGTTATCTGGTACAAATATTAGGAATGAAAGACTGATTCATCTTGTTTTAGAATTATTCCTTCCTACGTTCTCTTAGTTAAATTCCTACGTTCTCTTAGTTAAACCAGCAAAAACTATATTTAGAGTAATAGCTATTTCACTACAATTCTTGTTAAATTATTTTATTTTATTTGCAATGCTATACTTCCCCCTGGTGGAAATAAACAGGTTTTAAGAATTGCAATCTTTCTTTTCCTGAATCTATTATAGCACATTGCTGAAAGGAAAAGGAAAATCGTTAAGTCTGTTTATATCAAGGCTTTCCTCCATTGATTTCATGTTTGAAAAAAAATCTCTTGTTCTTTATTTTGCCTCCTGGTTTATGTTGATGTATGCAATCTTGCATTAAAACATTGCATTAATACATTATTTTGTAATGTTATACAAATTTAAGATTTATATATTGAAAGATATTTTATCTACCAAGTTTTCATATATTAATTAATAATGATTTTATCTTTAGCTACTTTAGACATATAGCCAATCAATCTGTGCTGATTGCATAAATTAAGTAGCCCGACTACTTGATGTAATAATTTCAGCCAAAGCTAAGAAACTGCTGCTTTAGTTGTATTGTGGATAAATGTTTTCATTAGGAAAACAAAACAAAAAACCAGTAGAACACCAATTTTTATCTTCAGATTCCTAATAAACGAATCGTGTCACCTGATTTACGGGTGACAAACTGCAGCCTCAAAAAGTAAGAGTCTTACCTTAGTTAATGATAGGACAATGATTAAAGTATATCATTTGATAGAAAAGGATGGGAGCTCTTCCCAAACTAACTCACTTAAAGGTTAAAAGGTAACCACCAATAGATTCCAATTCAAATTAAATTAGATGTAAGCGACGGGCCTCATAGTAGTTGTTTTATATGAACCATAGGTTTCTAGAACAAAGGAGAGGAATAAAAGAAATAGCAAAACTCTCCCCTCAATAAAAAAAGAAAAAGATATGTAACCCTGGACAAATAATAACTAGCTTTAGAGATGGAGAAAGCAAATGGAAACATTAAGCTATTGTAGTAAAACTGAAAGCTGTCTGACTGGATTAAAGCGCAAACTTAAAATGTCCTGCTGCTTATAAGAAAATTTATAATTATAACAACATGAAAAGACTGTTAAGGTTGAAAATATAAACAAAAACAGGTAAATTTATGAAGAGCTTGCCAAAGTCAAGAAGAAGAAACCATATCGCAGGGAGGCGAGTCTCTCGGCTCTCACCACCTCAGTGGGTTTCTCCGTGTCTATTTTTTTCTAGGCTACTGCAGCAAAGTTACTTTAGGAAATCAATGGCCAAAATAAAATATGTGGGATAAAATTGGACATTTAAATTTCTAGAAAGTACCATCTATAGCTTTGCGAATGTATAAAGCAAAACTGTTAGAAATACAAAGAAAAATTAACAGAAGCATCTTGGAGGAATATATTTTATAATAATATAGTATAGAGTAGCATAATATAGTATAGCATGATAGTATAGCATAATATAGTATAGCATGATGCAGTAAATTAGCGTAGAGAAGGGTTTAGTTGTGATGGTTGGGTTCAGGTATCAACTTGGCCAGGTGATGGTGCCCAGTTATCTGGTCAGGCAAGCACCGGCCTGGGCATGGCTGCAAGGACACTTCGCAGTTGGCTGATAAACCAGAAGGCTGGTATATTAAATCATCATTCAGTTGACTGCATTTATGACTGATTACATCTACAATCAACTAAGGGTGTGTCTCCCACAAACAATAGAATCCAATCAGTTGGGTTTGACCCAATCAGCTGAAGACTTTTAAAGAAGAGAGCATTTTCCCTGCTTCTTCAGCCAGCAAGCCTCTCCTGTGGAGGTCATCGAGACCCTTCATGGAAGTTGCCAGCCTTGCAACCTGTCCCATGGATTTAGGACTGTTGTGTCCCCATGGTTGTGTGAGACACTTTTATAAATCTTGTATTTACAGATAACTCCTGTTGGTTCTGTTTCTCCAGAGAACCCTACCTAATACAGCTTGGTACTAGGAGTGGTTCTTGAGAAACAGAATCTTAAAAATAGGTTTTTCCAATCGGTTTTCTACTCTGATTAGACTCAAAGTTCCAATAATCAAGTTGGCACTGACAGTTCATGGTGTGAGTTGGCAATATACGTACATAAAATATCACCATTTGATTCTGCTAAGTGTATGCTTATCCGAGACAAGGCTCTGGGTGAGAGTGTTTTTTTTATACCTTAACAGAGTTTTTTTTCTTCTTTTTTAAATTTTTATTAATAAAACCAATCCACATACAATATGAATATTCTTTTTGTATCACATAGTTGCATTTTCATCGTGATTATTTCTTAGAACATTTGCATCAATTCAGAAAAAGAAATAAAAAGAAAACAGAAAAAAATTCATACATACCATACACCTTACCCCTCCCTTTCATTGATCATTAGCATTTCAATCTACTAAATTTATTTTAACACTTGATCTCCCTATTATTTATTTATCTTTAATCCATATGTTTTACTCATCTGTCCATAAGGTAGATAGAAGAAGCATCGAACACAAGGTTTCCACAATCACACAGTCACATTGCGAAGGCTGTATCATTATACAATCATCTTCAAGAAACATGGCTCTACATTTTCAGGCAGTTCCCACCAGCCTCTCTGTTATGCCTTAACTAAACAGGTGATATCTATTTAATGTGTAAGAATAACTTCCAGGATAACCTCTCCACTCTGTTTGGAATCTCTTAGCCATTGACACTTTATTTTGTCTCATTTCTCTCTTCCCCCTTTTGGTCAAAAAGGTTTTCTCAATCCCTTGGTGCTGAGTCCCAGCTCATTCTAGGGTTTCTGTCCCACATTGCCAGGAAGGTCCACACACCTGGGAGTCATGTCCCACACAGAGAGGGGCAGGGCAGTGAGTTTGCTTGTCATGTTGGTTGAGAGAGAGAGAGAGGCCACATCTGAGCAAGAAAAGAGGTTCTCTTGGTGATGACCCTTAGGCCTAATTTTAAGTAGGCTTAGCCTATCCTTTGCGGGGTTAAGTTTCATATGAACAAACCCCAAGATTGGGGGCTCAGCCTATTGCTTTGGTTGTCCCCACTGCTTGTGAGAATATCAAGAATTCTCCACTTGGGGAAGTTGAATTTTCCTCCTTTCTTACCATTCCCCCAAGGGGACTTTGCAAATACTTTTTTATTCACTTAGAGTTTTGTGGAGTTAGGAGGTATAGTGATGTTGACTGGTTGTTCTTAGATAAGTTGAATACAGTTATAAAAGAAAGGGATGAACTGAAGGCTTCAAATTTGCAATTTAAATGCCATATGAATGATGTGAAAGTTTCTATGTGTGCCCTCCCTGAAAGAAAATCCTATTTACTATGGTTGCAGACTTGAGATCTCTGAAAACCAGACCCAGAGTCTCATTCTGCAAGTAGCAGATTTATAACATAAACTAAATTCTCAACATTGCAGGGTGTCTGCTGTTAAAGCAAAAGCTTTAATTGGAAAAGAGTGAAATCCTGAAATTTGGGATGGAGACTTAAGGGTTGATAATGATGGTGATGGGGAGATGGAATCCCTGGATTCTGTTGAGTTTTTGCTAGACACACCTGCAGTGGTCAGTCCTGAGGAAACAGCCCCATCAACTCAAGCCTGCCCTGAGGAAACAGCCACCCAACCTCCATTCTGCCTTGAGGAAACAGCTTCCCAGCCCCCAGTTTCCATAGAAGAGTCTGCTATCCAAAGTCCACCTAGAGAGATGAACCTTCTGTGCCTGATAAACCTGTAACCAATTCTCCTAGGGAAGCAGCCCTCATTCTACTGTCTGGAGTGATTAATCCTGTTTCACCAGATGAAACTGCAGTGGAATGCCCTGAGATAATTGGATGTGACTGGAAAGACACATCTAATTCTTCTCAAGACACACCCCTCTTTTCTTCAAGAACTATAACTATACTAAAGTCCTAACAGGCCCTGAAAGGTGAGCTACAAAGTGTGACCCATGAGGAGGTATGCTATACTCCAAAAGAATTGCATGAGTTTTAGAGTGTATATAGATAGAAATCAGGGGAATATGTGTGGGAATGGATATTAAGGGTGTGGGATAATGGTGGAAGGAATATAAAGCTGGTTTAAGCTGAATTTACTCCAACTTATTGAACGCAGAGATTCTGCATTCAATGTTATAGCTCGAGGTGTTAGAAAGGCATTAACAGTTTGTTTGGATGGTTGGCCAACATTACTTGAGGTCGAAATGCCAGAACTGTATAATGTAGAGGAGGGGATCCAGAGGCTTAGAGAGATTGGAATGTTAGAGTGGATTTATCATGGAAGACCTGCACACACACCCCAGGAATGTCCAGAGGACACACCTTTTACCAGGACTTTGAGGAATAAGTTTGTGAGACCAGCTCCATCGTCCCTGAAGAGCTCTGTAGTTGCACTTCTCTGTAGGTCAGATATGACTGTTGGAACTGCTGTCACTGAGCTGGAATCCTTAAACACAATGGGGATGACAGAATCCCAAGTTGGCAGAAGCCAGGTGGCAACGGTTAATCACCATAGACAAGGTGGGCGTGGCCATCATTATGAAATTCAGACTTAAAGTAACAGTCAAAATAATCTAACTCACAGAGACTTGTGACATTGGCTAGTAGATCATGGAGTACCTACAAGTAAAATAGATGGGCAGTCTACTAAAGTCTTGTTTGAGCTGTAAAAGTGGAAAAGTCCTAGGTCAAATGAACAGAAGTCTAACTTGAATTACAAAAATAGAGAGTGACAGCCCCTTAATCAGTTCCCAGACATGAGACTGTTTACAGCCCCAGAGCCCCTTGAATGAGGGGATGGTTGGGAACCCTGGGGAAAGGACCCTGTTACATTGCCACAAATGTACACTTGTAACATTTGCCCAAGCCTTCACCAAGAAGACCTACAGCCTTTAAGCAGGGTAACTGTGCATTGGGAAAAATGAGGTGATCAGATATTTCATGAGTTACTAGACACTGGCTGAGAAGTGACACCAATTCCAGGAGACCCAAAATGTCACTCTGGTCCACTAGTCAGTGTAGGGGCTTACAGAGGTCAGGTGATCAATGGAGTTTTAGCTCAGATCTATCTCACAGTGGGTCCTGGGACCCATTCTGTGGTTATTTCCCCTGTTCAGGAATACATAATTAGAAACAATATACTCAGTAACTGACAGAATCCCTACATTGGCTCACTGACTCATGGCTACTATGGTAGAAAAGAGCAAGTGGAAACCACTAGAACTTCCCCTCACCTGGCAAAATAGTGAATCAGAAGCAATACTGGAAGGATTGCAGAGATTAGTGCTACTCTTAAAGACTTGAAGGATGCAAGAGTGATGATTCCCACAATATCCCCATTCAACTGTCCACAGGAAGTAAACAGATGGGTCTTGGAGGATGACAGTGGATTACTATAGACTTAACCAGGTGGCAACTCCAATTGAAGCTGCTGTTCCAGATGTGATATCACTGCTTGAGCAAATCAACACATCTCCTGGTACCTGTATACAGCTATTGATCTGGCAAATGCTTTTTTTCTCAATAGCTGCTAGTAAGGTCCCCCAAAAGCAGTTTGCATTCAGTTGGCAATGTCAGCATAAGCCTTCACTGTCCTGTCTCAGGGTTATGTCAGGGTATGTCAGCCCTCCAGCCCTTTGTCAAAATTGTGTCAGCAGGGAACTTGATCATTTCTCCCTCCCATAAGACCGTCACACTGGTCCATTATATTGATGATATCATGTGGATTAGACTTAGTGAGTAAAAAGTAGCAACTACTCTAGACTTACTGAAAAGGGGATGGGAAACAAAATCCAACAAAAATATAGACCCCTTCTACCTCAATGAAATTTCTAGGTGTCCAGTGGTGTGGGGCATGTCAAGATATCCCTTCTAAAGTGAAGTTTAAGCTGTTGCATCTGGCCCCTCCTATGACCAAAAAAAGAGGCACAATGACTCTTTTTGGCTTCTAGTTGGCTTCTTTGGATTTTGTAGACAACATATTCCTCATTTGGGTGTGCTATTCCAGCCCTTTTACTGAGTGACCAGAAAAGCTGCTCGTTTTGAGTGGGGACCTGAACAAGAGGAGGCTCTGTGACAGGTCCAGGCTGCTGTACAAGCTGTTCTGCCACTTGGGCCATAAGATCCAGCAGATCCAATAGTGCTGGAAGTGTCAGTGGCAAATAGAGATTTGTCTGGAGACTTTGGCAGGCCCAGGAGAATCAAAATACAGGCCCTTAGAATTTTGGAGCAAAGCCTTACCATCCTTTGCAGATAGCTACTTTTCTTTTGAAAAACAGCTTTTGGTCTACTATTGGGCCTTAATAGAGACTGAACGCTTAACCATGGGCTACCAAGTTACATGAGACCTGAGCCGCCTCTCATTTATCTGTATGTTGTCTGACAGTAGTGTTGGGTATGCACAACAGCACTTCATCATAAAATAGAAATAGTATATAAGAGGTAGGACTCGAGCAGGTCCTGAAAGCACAGTAAGTTACATGAGGAAGTGGCCCAAATGCCCATGGCCCCCACACTTGCCACATTACCTTCTCTTTCCCAGACCGGAGCTATGGCCTCTTGGGGAGTTCCTTACAGTCAGATGACAGAAAGAGAAAACTCAGGCCTGGTTTACAGATGGTTCAGTACGATATGTAGGGACCACCCAGAAGTGACAGCTGCAGCACCACAGCCCATTTCTGAGATGTCCTTGAAGGACAGTAGTGGGAGCAAATCCTCCCAGTAAGTGGAACTACAAGCAGTCTACCTGGTTTGTTCATTTTGCTTGGAAGGGGAAATGGCCAGAGGTGCATTTGTATATTGACTCATGGGCAGTTGCTAATGGTTTGCCTGGATAGTCAGGGACTTAGAAGGAGAATGATTGGAAAATTGGCTACAAAGAGGTCTGGGGAAGAGGTATAGGGATAAACCTTTCTGAGTGGGCAAAAAACATGGAGAAATTTGTATCTCATGTGAATGCTCACAAGGGGTCACTTCAGCAGAGGAAGGTTTTTAATAATCAAGTAGATAAGATGACACATTCTATGGATACAAATCATCCTCTTTCCCCAGCAACTCCTGTCATTGCTCACTGGGCTCATGAAAAAGTGGGTCTGGAATTAGGGATGGAGGTTATGCCTGGGCTCAGCAACATGGATCTCCACTCACCAAGGCCGACCTACTGACTGCCCAATCTGCCAGCAGCAGAGACCCACACTCAGTCTCTGATATGGCACCATCCCCAGAGGTGATCAGTCTGCTACCTGTGGCAGTTTAATTACATTGAACCACTTCCATCATGGAAGGGGCAGCAATTTATCCTAATTGGAATAGACACATACTCTGGATATGGGTTTGCTTTCCCTGCACACACTACTTCTGCAAAAACTACCATCCATGGACTTACAGAATGCCTTATCCATCATCATGGTATTCCACACAGCATTGCTTCTGATCAAGGAACTTACTCCATGGCAAATGAATGGGCATATGCTCATGGAATTCCCTTGTCTTACCATGTTCACCTGTCCACTCTATGATGCTGTTTCTCCCATAGCCAGGATTCATGGGTCCAGGAATCAGGGGTGGAAATGAGAGTGGCACCACTCACTATCACCCCAAGTGATCCATTAGGAAAATTTTTGCTTCCTGTCATTGAAACCTTAATCTCTGCTAGTCTACAGGTCTTAGTTCCAATAGGAGGTATGCTCCCATCAGGAGACACAATAATGATTCCATTGAACTGGAATTTAAGACTGCCACCTGGCCACTTTGGGCTTCTCATGCCTCCTGTGAATCAACAGGCAAGGGCGGAAATTACTGTACTGGCTGAGGTGATTGATCCTGACTATCAAGGGGAAATAATACTGCAACTACACTATGGAGGTAAAGAAGAGTTTTCCTGAAATACAGGAGATCCCCTAGTGTATCTCTTAGTACTACCATGCCCTGTGATTAAAGTCAATGGAAAACTCCAACAACCCAATCCAGGCAGGACTACTAATGGCCCAGAAACTTCAGGAATGAAGTTGGCAAGAACCACAGTCAACTGAAGTGCTTGCTGAAGGTAAAGGGAACATGGAATGAATAGTGGAAGAAGGCAATAATAATTGAACTATAACCACATAACCAGTGAGCCAGTTTAAATTTGTTGTGTACCCCAGAAGTCATGTCCTTTAATCCTCATTCAATATTACCGGGTTGGATCATTTTGATTGTTTCCATGGAGATGTAATCCACTCAATTGTGGGTGATAATTTTTGATTAGAGGCTTTCCATGGAGATATGTCACCACCCATTCCAGGTGGGGTTGCTTACTGGAGTCCTTTAAGAGGGAACCATTGCGGTAAAACTTTAGAGTCAGGTAAAAACTCTAGAGCCAGGAGAGCCCACACAGCCAGAGACCTTTGGAGAGATCATTGAAGAAGCTAGGAAAGAAAGCTAGCACATGTTACCATGTGCCTTTCCAGCTGACAGAGGTGTTTTGGACCCATCAGCCTTTCTTGAATCAAGCTATCTTGCCTTGGATTCCTTAGTTTGGACATTTTCACAGCCTTAGAACTGAAAATTTGCAATTTAATGAACTACCCTATTTAAAAGCCACTCCATTTCTGCTATATTGCATTCTGGCAGTTTAAAAACTAAAACGATCAGTTAAAGAAATGAGGACTTTGATATTTCCTCCTTGTTTTCTTATGAGTTTGTTTGCATTTGTACATATAGCAAATATCTTGTTTTCTTCTCATCATATGACATAAGTTGCATTGTTCATGTTATAGTATTTAAGTTATAAGCTATCAAGTTTAAGAGTGAATGTCCCCTATTCTGGAGAAATTTAATGTATTTCTGGTGGTATACAGAACAGTTGAGTATTGTTAGGTGAAACATATGTTTGTTATTGTATTCTACTTAGAGATTAAGTATGGTGATGTGTATAGCTGCCAAGTTGACAAGGGGTGGACTGTGATGGTTGGATTCAGTTGTCAACTTGGCCATGTGATGGTGCCCAGTTGTCTGGCTAGGCAAGCACAGGTCTAGCCATTGCTGCAAGGAAATTTCATAGCTAACTGATAAACCAGAAGGCTGGCTTATTAAAGCATCAGTCAGTTGATTGCATCTGGGAATGATTATATCTATGATGAACTAAGGGTGTGCTTTCCACAAATGAGAGAATCCAATCAGTTTGATTTGATCCAATTAGTTGAAGACTTTTAATGGAGAAGAGAGAATTTTCCCTGATTCTTCAGCCAGCAAGCCTCTCCTGAGGAGTTCATCAAGGTGCTTCATGGGAATTGCCAGCCTTGCAACCTGCCCTGCAGATTTGGGAATCTTGCATCCCATGGTTGCATGAGACACTTTTATAACTCTCATATTTATAGATATCTCCTGTTGGTTCTGTTTCTCTAGAGAACCCTGACTAATACAATAGTATATAGTTCAGCATATATACCACACCAACATTCTATGACCAGTCAGTAGTTTAAAAAATGAATTCATAAAGACTTTGTAAATTATATCTAATAAAGATAAATTTGATGCATCATTCTAAGCATAATGGGCCGACTTATATTGAACTAACTTCCATGCTAGAAATAAAAACTTAAAAAGCTATAAAAACTTAATAAAATATGCAAAACAACTATTTGAAACATTGGAGAACAACTAATGCCTACACATACTTATAAGAAAAACAGACACACAGGGTGGTTCCCACATTCACCCCAGCATTTTCACACTGAAGCCATTTTTTTAAAAATGTCACTTGGGAAATAGAGACAGCTGTAACAAAGCTGAAAATCAAGCTTTGATAGGGTGATGGCAATGCACTGGTAGAATATCTGCCCTCTGGACAAACCTTAACCGTCTTTGAAGAAAAACAGCAAGATCAAAGCCTCTACAAGTTTTCGTCTACATTGAGCAAAATCCAATTTAAAAAATTACAAACCACGCTAAAAATAAAAGGACTAAATTGATCAAAGCTAAGAGAAAAGTATAAACACTTAGCAATAGACTCACAGATGATCAAGATAGTGAAATTATCAAACAGAATTTATTTTTTAAAAAAACTGCGATTAATGAGTTCAAGAAAATAAAGTATAATATGAAAAAATTTTTAAAAAATGGGGAATTTCAGCAGAGAAATCTGCAAGAAAGAAGCAATCAAGAACCGAAAAATAAAATATCTAAAATAAGACTCTATTGGTCGGGTTAAAAGCACCCTGGACATTGCAGAAGCTATGCAAATAGAATATATTCAAGCTGGAGCACACAGAGAAAGAAAAACAATGGAAGGAAATGAAACAGAATGTAATATACATTACTAAGAGTCCCTGAGGAGCTGAGAGAAAGAAAAGAGCAGGAGCAATATTTGAAGATATGATGGCTAAGTATTTTAATAAACTGGTGAAAAACATTAACCTAAAGATTTAAGAGTCTAAGTAAATCTCAAGTAAGATAACCAGAATGGGCATATCTTCTTAGTCCTATTACTGAAAGCCAAAGATCAAGACATACTCTTAAAAGCAGCTGGGTAAAAAAGACACAATTACTTTCAAAGGAGCACGAATAAGGCTTACATTTTCATCTTGAACCACTCTGGGAATAGCTGTTTCTTTTAATCCTGATTTAATACTGCATGGTGGAAGCTTTTGATCATCTCTATGGAGCTGTGACACACCAATTGTGGGTGTGACCTTTTGATTAGATGGAGATGTGACTCTACCCCTTGGGTTTTGATTAGTTTACTGGAGTCCTTTAAAAGGGGAAACATTTTGAAAAAAATCTCAGAGCAGATGCAGACATTTGGAGAACAGTTGCTTCAGAGCTGACAGAGACACAGATGTTTGGAGATGCTTGGAGTGCTGATAGAGAGATGCCTAGACACATGTAGAGTCCAGCAAACATCACCATGTGCCTTTCCATGAGATGCTAAGCAAGCCAGAACCTAGATATGTGTCCCAAAGGAGCTATGTGAAAGTCTACAGGTGCTTAGAGAGGAAACCACTGGCATCAGAAGCTGGAAGCAATGGAATCAGGAACAAAGACCAGCAGATGCCAGCCATGTGCCTTCCCAGCTAACAGAAGTGTTCCAGACAGCATCAGCCTTTCTTGAGTGAATGTAACCTCTTATTGGTGTCTTACCTTGGATTATTCTCCCAGCCTTAGAACTATAAACTTGCAACTTATGAAATTCCCTTTCTAAAGGCTTCCATTCCTGATATATTGCATTCCAGCATAACAAACTAAAACAGATTTTTATACTAGAGAAGTGGTGTGAATTTTTTGTTGTCGGAGGCTACAATTTTTTTGTACTCTTTTAAATTATTTTATATTCTGGAATTTAGTTAAGATATTTAGAAACAATTTGATCCTTTGGGGCTTGCTTTTCACCTTTGTTAAGCAGGACCAGAGAAGCTTTTAGTCTTTGCCTAATCTGGTCCACTATGGGGTGATACTCTTTGGAACATATAATACTCAATGCCACATGTATTATGAGTTTTTCCACTCAGGCTGTTGGGAATGTAAACTCGTCCTAGCCCTGAGAATAGTTCTATGTGCTCCTTCCTGGTAGTCTTGCCCCAGGCATGGATAGTTTCCTCACACTCAAGCACGATCAGCTCCCAGCTGAAGACTTGAAGGAGCTCTTGGCACATCTCCAGAGTGCTTTTTTTTCTGTTCATCTCTCTCCTCTCCTGTACCCAGTCTGGCAAATTCTGACCACTTTAGCCTCTCCAAATTCTCAACTCCATCTCCTTAACTCAGAAAAAAACACTGATGGGGTTTGCAATCCTACACTGCTGCCTGGAAACTCTCTCCCGTTACTCCGATGAAAATCGTGGTTTCGTGTATTTTTTCCACTTGTTTTAGTCCTTTAAGATGAGAGGGTAAATCTGGTCTCCATTACCCCATCTTGACTGGAAGCAGAAGCTCCCCCATTTACGTCTATTGACCTTATCATTTCTCCTTTCACACTTAGATCTTTAGGTCGTCTGGAGTGTGCCTTTATTTAAGGTTCAGAGTGACAGCCAGGGTTTTCTCCACCTAAGGAACCAGTTCTCCCAACGCTATCTATTAAACAACCAGTCTTCTGCATTATCGCCATCATTATTATACATCGGGGTCTCACATTTACAAGGGAACTCCAAGATTTCCACTGAGCTCCTTCTGACAACATCTGGTCTTTTCCCTGGTGTCATACCTGACTGTGTTACTATGTCTTTAAGCTAATTTGCTAGGACAAGACGGCCTCTTTGCTCTTCCTTTGTCGAGGTTCACTTGACTATTTCAGATCTTTATTCTTCTGTATAAATGTTTGAATGAGAAGGTTAAAAACTTGCTTGGCATTTATAGAGAAATTGGGGAAGAATCGACATCTTTACAATGTTAAGTCATCCCATCCGTAAAATAGGTTTGTATCTTTGTTTTATACTTTTCTTATATATTCTTTAATAGCATTTTTCTTTACATAGAGTTTTCATGTGTAAGGAAATTCTTTGCAACTATATGTTTTTTTAAATTGCATCTTATTTCCTATTATATTTTCTAGTTGTTTTTTACCCATGTAGAATAATGCTATTTAGTTTTTCATAATTTGGTCTGGCATCCAGTAAACTTTCTAAATTCTCTCATAATTTTTAAATAGTCAATTATGGTTGATTTTTTAATATTTAAGAATCATACCATCTGCAAATGCAGTTTTATTTAATTTCTCCCTATTGTGGCACCATTTATTTTTTATAATTGTAAAATAAGGCAGTACCACCAGCACTTCTTCAAACAGTAGTGGTAACCCTTATTCTGATATACTTTTTTTTTTTTTGCATGGGCACCAGGAACCAAACCTGGGTCTCCAGCATGGCAGGCAAGAACTCTGCCTGCTGAGCCACCATGGCCCACCCTTAACTATACTTTTTATTGTGAAAAATAACATCTATACAAAAAAAGCAACAACATATATACAAAAAAGCAATAAATTTCAAAGCACACCATGACAATTAGTTGTAGAACAGATTTCAGAGTTTGGTATGGGTTACAATTCCACAATTTTAGGTTTTTACCTTTAGCTGCTCCAAGACACTGGAGACTAGACGAAATCTCAATATAATGATTCAGCAATCATATTCATTTTTAAAATTCTATCTTCTGCTATAACTCCACCTTCTCTTTTGATCTTTCTCCCAATCTTTAGGGAAATTTGGGCTACACCCATTGTAACTTCATTTTGGAAAGGACTGTGGACAATATGGGATAGGGTGATGGGACTAGTTGATGTTCTGAAGAGGCCAGCCCCTCTGGGTTTCAGGACTTATCTGGCCTAGGATAAGGTTTCTGGAAAGTAATCGTAGAGCATGGAACCTTTGTAGAATCTCAGATATAGTCCTAGGCGTTCCTTAGGGTTATTCTGATATACTTTTTAAAGTCAATGCAACCAAAATTTTTTTCCATTAAGTATGCTGTAGGGTCTAGAATGTCCTCAATTTCCTTGTTTGTTAAGAACATTAAGCCATAAATAAGTGCTGAACTTTATAAAAAGCATTTTCTGACTCTATTGAGATCATTCTAAAAGTTTTCTTATTTAACCAAAAATGTGCTAAGTTACGTTGTTAGATCTCTCTGATGCTGAACCACCCTTGCAGTATACATAAATCTCACTTGATCAGAATGCAGGTTAAAAATATATCTGTTTAAATATATATATATATATATATATATATATATATCTGCTTATGTTAGATTAGCTAATATTTTATTTGAGATTTTGTATGAGTGTTCAGAAGTCATACAGGGCTGTAAGTATTTTCTCTTGTACTCTTCTTAAATAACTTTGGAATAAAAGTTATGTGAGCTTCATAAAATAATGTGGCAGCTTTCCATTCCCCCCATTTTCAAAATTAACTTATATAGGATAGAAATGATCTATTACTTGAACATTTTTTCAACCTGTAAAATTGTCTGGACTTAAGGACTTATTTTGGGGAGAGATTGGTCTTTCATTTCCATTTCAAGATTTTTGATGCCTGCCTTTCTGTTCAAGTGTTCTGTTTCTTCTTGTGCCTACTTTCAGATTGTATATTTTTCCAGAGACTAAATTATTTTGCCCAGCTTTTGAAATTTATTAGAACTTAATTGTTAATAATAACTTATTTTAAGATTTAAGGCTTTCCATATTTTCATTTTATATATTGTCTATTTGCAGTTGCATTTTTATTAATTTTGCTATGTAATTTTTCTTTTCAAAAAACCAACTTTTTGTTTTTTTATTCTCCTTTTCATTGATTTCTAGCATTAACAGCTCAACTTGATTAGCTGTAGTCTTTCTTGTTCCCTAACAAATGTATTAAATTAAATTAAATTAATTAAAGCTGCAGGTTATCCAATTAAGTACTGTTCCCTCTGTTTCATAAAAAAATGTTGACCTGTACAGTTTTCTTTACATTATAATTTAGTTCTAAGTAAGTCATTATTTTAAGGATATTTCCCTATAAAACCAATGTTTATTTAGAACTATTTTATTTAGTTTCCAATCATAAGGAATTTTTTAAGTGTTGTTATTGATTTCAATTTTTTTCCATTATGGGATTCACTATGACTTTTTTTGGCTAAAATACTGTCAATGTTTTGTGGTTTCTTGAAAATCATGTGGCTTTTTCTTTCTGTTTTTGGGATAGATTTCAAGGCTAATAATTATGTTCAGCTCTTCAGTTCTAATTAAATTTGACTAATGCATTTTATTTGTTCCCAAATCTGTTTTGTAAATTGTACTTGTTATTGCATTTAAGCAATTTGTACACAAATTAAACCAACGAATGAAAACTCCAAAAAGCATTCTATAGGATGAATCATTTAGAAAAACAAACAAAAGTGATTTGCTTAAAAATATATATGGAATTCAAAGATGAGATGTTGGTGAGATTATTATAAAGATGAAAAAAAATGTGTTACATAGGGAAGGACCCTGCAATAAGATTTCTCATAGGTGTCCTTCAGAGATTGCTTGGTTTTAAAAAAACCCAAAATGATGCTTCATAAAGCATGAAAGAGTGTGATTAATGCAAGAAACATGACTCAGAATTCCAGTTAGATCCATGACATTACATTAAAACACTGTCAATTTTTATTATTATATGTTTTAAATTAAAACGCCTAAAGTATATATGTATTCATGTATTCTCTATGATAGCCTACTCTTACTTTTTTTGATCAAGCAACCAATTAATCATTTTCACTATGTTAGATAAGAAGGTATGAATTGCATATATGTGTATATTAGTATATCTATAAAAATATTGATAGTAAGTATTCTAAAATATTAACAATAGTTCTAGCTCTGTGAAAAATTTATAAGGTAATAATAATATCATCTTTCAACTTTTTTCTATTTGGCCAATTTTTTTTTTTTTTTAAACATGGGCAGGTACCGGGGATCGAACCCGGGTCTCTGGCATGGCAGGTGAGAACTCTGCCACTGAGCCAGCGTGGCCCACCCATATTTGACACATTTTTGATAGTGAATTTGTAATATTTTTGTAAACAGAAGAGAAAATATTTAAACAGAAGAAAACATGAAATACTAGTAAAATTAGAAATAGGCCAAGGGAGGACCGAGAAAAAAAGCAGTGATGACTTCACAGATTTTATAACACTTTCATTTGCCCTTCACCAAAGCCATGACTGTAATCCAGGGCAAAAGGTCACTGTGCCAGTTTGAAGTGATGCATGTCCCCTAGAAAAGCCATGTTTTACTCCTAATCCCATTTTCTAAAGGCAGCGCTTCTTCTAATTCCTATTTAGTACTGTATGTTTGAAACTGTAATTAGATCATCTCCCTGGAGATGTAATTTAATCGAGAGTGGTTGTTAAAAAGGATTAGCTGGAGGCGTGTCGCCACCCATTTGGGTGGGTCATGATTAGTTTCTGAAGTCCTATAGAAGAGGAAACATTTTGGAGAAACAGCGATTCAGAGAGAGCAGAGCAGAACGACATAGCCACAAGAAGCAGAGTCCACCAGTCAGTGACCTTTGGAGATGAAGAAGGAAAATGTCTCCCGGGGAGAGACATGAAACAGGAAGCCAAGAGAGAAAGCTAGCAGATGATGCCGTGTTCACCGCATGTCTTTCCAGAGGAGAGAAGAACCCTGACTGTGTTCACCATGTACCTTCTCGGATGAGAGACCCTGAACTTCATCGGCCTTCTTGAACCAAGGTATCTTTTCTTGGATGCCTTAGATTGGACATTTCTATAGACTTGCTTTAATTGGGACATTTTCTCAGCCTTAGAACTGTAAACTAGCAACTCATTAAATTCCCCTTTTTAAAAGCCATTCCGTTTCTGGTATATTGCATTCTGGCAGCTAGCAAACTAGAACAGTCATTCTCTATTTCTTGCAAGAACAGGATCTGAAAAGTTGAGGGGCTCACCCAGGGCCCCTGTTCTAGTTATCCATTGTCCTGAAGTGAGTCATCCCAAAATTCAGAGGCTTCAAACAACCACCTGCTGTTATCTCATGGTTCCGTGGCCTGGCTGGGCTCCAGCACAGGCGCTTGCTGGGCTCTTTTTTTTTTTTTAATTTTTAAATTTATTTATTTATTAGTTAAAAAAATTGAGAACAAAATCATTAACATATCATTCCATTCTACATATATAATCAGTAATTCTCAATATCATCACATAGTTCCATATTCATCATTTCTTAGAACATTTGCATCAATTCAGAAAAAGAAATAAAAAGACAACAGAAAAAGAAATAAAATGATAACAGAGAAAAAAAAAGATTATACATACCATACCCCTTATCCCTCGCTTTCATTTATCACTAGCATTTCAAACTAAATTTATTTTAACATTTGTTCCCCCTATTATTTATTTTTATTCCATATGTTCTACTCGTCTGTTGATAAGGTAGATAAAAGGAGCATCAGACACAAGGTTTTCATAATCACACTTGCTGAGCTCTTTTATGCGACTGCAGTGAAATGTCGCTGGGGCTGTGCTCATCTGAGACCCACTGGGCCTGCCATCCGGGCAGACCAAGATGGCGCCCTCACTGGCTGGCCCTGGCTGCCAGCTGGGCCCTGGAGCTCGGCTGGGCCCATGGCCTGGTGCATGCACACGGGACCTCTCACAGCGTGGAGGGGAGACTCCCAAGAGTAAGTGTGACGAAAGCCCTGGGCAGGAGCTTCAAATCTCTTATCACCAAGCCTCGCAAGTCCCAGAGCATCATATCCATCACGTTCTATTGTCCCAGCAAGTGACTAAGACCAGATCAGATTCAGACACAGCTCCGTCTCTTGACAAGGGCATGGGAAGGTCACAAGAGGTGACATGGCTGGGGACATCTATGGAAGGCAGAATCTGCCACTGTCACGTACCTAAAGAGGGTCAGGAACAGGACGACACTGTTGGGCTCTTCCCTGCTTAACACCACCTCTCAGGAAGATTAACAGATATAAACTGTTGCGTTACAATTTCTGAAATTGCATAGGTCTGGAAATGCTTTTTTTTTTTTAATATAAAGAATACTTGGGGGCAGTTACGTTTTTTAATGTAGTATCAGGACTGGTACTTTAAAAAGTCCTAAAGCCCATTGGGTTTGACTAACTGCTCTGAATAAGCCTGTTATATAAGGTCTCAGGTGGAAATAGTGATTCAGGCTCATCCATTTTCAAAGAGTGGAAGTTACTATATTTTGGTTGCTGGTTGGTTATTGCTAGTAAAGTTATTTCCCTAGGCATACAAATAAAACTTAGCAATTCGTTTCTGTATTAAAGTTGCGAGTGACTCAAAGCGGGTCCCTGTTCCTCAAGCCAGAGAAATCAAAGCCCTGAGTAATTCTTATAGCCACCTCCATTTCTCCCAGGATGCCCATGTCATTGACTTTCTTCCTTCCTAACTCTTCCCCAGCCTGTAATTTCCTTTGGAGGGACTTTCTGAGGAGCCCAGTTCATTGGAAAACTCTACAGCAGGGCAGCTAGGGGTGTCTCTGAGGCACTGAGATGGCTGAACGTGGTGACATGATGCCAAAGGTCACGGCTAGTCAGGAAGTCGTGTGCCTTGGACAATGGAAGAGTTTTTACTTTAAAGACACATAGTCTACTTGTTTTGGCCCTAGCCCATCTCAGTGTGATTAAAGAGCACTTTTAGTGAGCAAATCCAGAATCTTTTTACAGATTAGGGTAATTATAAATATCACGAGTTATTTGTCATATCTGTTAGGACTTAAGTTATGCTCAGTATTCAATTTATTCATTACTGTTTCTAGGTACTGGAGACTCATTTTGCTAATATTTCCACTAACTGTCATTTTCACTGTGGGGTGCATTCATGCCATGCTTGACAGATCATGGTCGGGGGGCTTCCTTCTCCTCATCCCAGCTTACAGGGCTGCTCCTATAGCGGCCCCTCAGCTCCCTGCAAGGGCTCCTCCTTCCTTCCCTCTGCTCTTCATGAACTTGTGGAAAAGTCAGGAACCCTAGGAAGGAGCAGAAAATGTCAGGGAGCGGGATAGCCCTGTCTGCTAGGAGTTGGGGCTCAAGGCAGGGAAGAGGTTGAACTGAGAATGTTCCTTTTTTTGGCGGGAGGCAGGGCAGAAGAGACTGAGATTGCAGTAGGAGTTGTGGGGAGCCAGAGGGGTCTTAGAGGGAAGGCAGGGACTGCTTGCTGGGAAATTTTTTTTTTTTTAACTGCATGGACAGGCACCGGGAATCGAACCCAGGTCTCCGGAATGCAGGTGAGAACTCTTCCTGCTGAGCCACCGTGGCCGCCATCTTGCTGGGAACTTTGACACTACAGCCAACATGACTTCCCAGGGGACCCCAGGATGCGGCCCTGGCAATGTGGGGAGTTTGGGGTCAGGTTTCAGCTGGGGTCTGGGGGTCTTCAGCAGCTGCTCCCTGTTCCTTTGCTTGTTTCATTTTGCTTTGATCGGTTTCTCCTGCTCTTTTCCTCGTTTGCTGCTCTTTTTTTTCTCTTTTCTTCCTCTTGTACTGCTCCCATTTTTTAGGTCTCCAGAACCTGCCCCTAGAGAGGCATTTCTCTGCTGACACTTTTCTGGGTGCAGTCTATATCTATTGATCAGAAATGTCTGTGGCTCTTTTGAAAAAGCAAGCCTGTTTACAACTTAGAGCCCAGTGCCTGGACACATAACGATTTCTCTAGAAGTGGATTGGCAATAACTAAATTAATTAGCTCCTATCCGCAGCTGAGCCGGGTGCTGGATGCCATCGCATGGGTCCCTTTGCTTTGGGGTGAGCCTAACAATTTATGGCCTGCACTGCAGTCCTCCCTGGACCGGAATGCAAATAGGCCACGCTGACATTTACGCCTACCGCAGCAGCCCCCTCTGGCACTTCTGAAATGGAGCCAAACTTTTCTGAATATTTCTCTGCTCAAATATTCCCAGATGAGCCCAGGGGTGCTTGTAGGAGTTCATGAATCAGTCCAGCGCACAAGCTGTCCCGCAGCTTCCCACCCCTGTTCAGGCGGGGACAGATGGCCTAGGCTAGCCACGGTTCCTCAAGATGGGGGTGGGGGTGGTGGGCGAAGGGGCGGGGGGTGGAGAGCTGGAGGTAGGGGTGGCCTGGGCCCCCAAGCGTGCGACTCCTGAGAGCTGGACAGAGAAAAAAAATACTCAATGGAATCCTTGAGCTGGAAAGTGCTTACTAGTCTTCAGTAGCTGAAACACTGTTTAGTATAATCACTTCTCTCGAGCAGCCTTGAGCTGTCCTGAGCATAAGAAGCCCTTGTTGCTAAGCAGTTTGCTGTTGTCTAATCTCCATAAAAAGAGGGTAAGAGGGCAGGGTAGAGAGCTGGCCGGGCGCGGTCCAGTGTGGGTGACCACGGAGGGTCCTCTGCCCACAGAGGGAGGCCCTGGGGAAGGACTGAGACACTGGGGCCAAGGGACCGGGGCGCGGGTGCCCGGGCACGACAAGCCGGGCCGCAGCTCTGCAGCACAGATGCCCAGGGCCGACCTGGGTACAGCAGGCGACCACCTGCTCTCCCGGGCATGGGCGCCACCTGGTCAGTGGAAGGAACCTGCTCCTTTTTTCCTTGGGGGGCCGAGAACTGGGGGGGTCGCGTTCCCGGGGAGGAGGGGGCACGTGGAAGTGCCAGCCTGACATCCAGCCGGCCCTGACCCCTGTCTGGCGCTGAGACCTGGTCTGGCCCTGAGACGTGCCTGGGTCCTGGTGGCGCGTCCCTCCCCCACGGAGGCCGGAAGGCCACAAGGGTGTGAAGCTGAAGGGGCTCGTCCTGCAGCTGGTGGCGTCCTGGCGGGGCATCTGGGGGCCTCTTGGTCCACCGGCCCCTCAGGGGGAGTCTCCGTGGGGTGCTAGTCACTCATTCCCCAGGCCCAGGGTTGGCAGATTTCAGCATGTGCCAGGGCAGGCGGCCCCGGCTGGAGTCCTGATGACAGATCTTACATGTGGGAGGGAAATAACTCTGCAAAATAACCTTATGAAGACATAAAAACGCCCTGTCCACAACAGAAGGTTATAAAGCATGGGAAGGTCCAGGCAGACACGGCTCAGCCAAATGACCCAATTATATCACCCGAGGGGACACAGAGTATGAAACTGGTGCCAAAGCTTGTTCAGAAAGAAGTCAAGGACATCTGAAGATACTGGGGTACATAAAGAAGGGCAGGTAAGGCTCAGCCAATGACCAAGTTATATTCTCCAAGAGGACTCAGAATTCAGGACAACTAATTAAGATTGTTCATGATGATATAAAAAATATTAAGAGATTACTAGAGGAGCATAAAGAAGAATTCGAAAGACTAAATAGAAAAATATCAGACATCATAGAGATGAAAGATACTGTAGACCAAATTAAAAACATATTAGAGACAATAGCAGAGTTTGAGAGATAGAAGAAAGAACAAGCAAATTAGAAGAGAGGACAAATGAACTTGAATGCTCAAAAGGAAAAATGGCAGGAAAGATGGGGAGAAAAAATGCAGTTTGATTTCAGGGAAATGATTGACAACATGAAGCATACAAATTTAAGAATTACTGGTGTCCCAGAGGGAGAAGAGAAGAGTAAAGGAATAGGAAGGCTAGTTGAAGATGTAATAGGGGAAAACTTTCCAACCCTTATAATAGACACAAATATCCAAACCAAATAAGCCCAGCAATTCCCAAGTAGAGTAAATCCAAACAGGCTTGCTCCAAGACATATACTTATCAAAATGTCAAATCTTGAAGAGAAGCAAAAAGTCATGAAAGCAGCAAGAGAAAAGAGATTTATTACATACAAGGGAGACTATATAAGACTGAGTTCAGACTACTGAACAGGCCCCCTGGAGGTGAGAAGGCAGTGGTATGATATATTTAAGATTCTGAACAAGAATTCTTTCTCCTGCCAAGCTGTCCTGCAAGATTGAGGGAAAGATTAGAATCTTCACAGATAAACAGCGGCTGCAAGAATTTGCCAACAAGGGACCTGCCCTACAAGAAATATTAAAGGGAGCTCTGTTAACTAAAAAAAAGACTAGAGAGGGAGGTCTGGAGGAGGGTATAGAATTGAAGAGTATTAGCAAGGGTAGCTTAAAGGATAAAAAAATGAAAGAAGGAAAAAAATATATAGATCTGACAAGTAAAAACTATAGGATAGGATGCTAGACCCAAGACTGCTTTTACAGTGGTAAATTTGAATGTTAATGGACTAAACTCACTAATTAAAGGTACAGATTGACAGAACGGATTGGGTAATATGCTCCATCTATATGCTACTCATAAGAGACTTATCTTAGACCCAAGGATAAAACAGATTGAAAGTGTAAGGATGGAAATAGATGCTCTATGTAAGCTGTCAACAAAAGAAGGCACAAATACCTATAGTAATATCAGATAAAATAGATTTTAAATGTTAACCATATCATAAAAGGTTAGATTTTCATGTTAATTGTAAATAACATTTGTATCTTGATATTTTCCTCAAATTAAAAACTTGAAAATGTTCAGTGACATGAGACACTGCTATAGCAGAGTTGGTGTTTCTAATGACTTTCTCCTTGATATTTCGAGAATGTATACAGTTTTGATGGCTAATGAAATGGTACTTAAGCTAGGGTTTAATATTTAGAATTCAAGAAACTCAGATAGCTATATCTCTAGAATTTTTTCTGCTTTGCCTTAACAATTAAATTGGTTTGTGAAGCTTACTGTACCAACACATGCTTTATAATGATGATATTTTATTTAATATGTCTCTGGATAAGATCACCAAGATATCCAATTTTGGTGGTTAAGATTTTCATAAATTAATTACAAGAACATTTGTATCTTTGTGTTTTCCTGAAATCCCAAACTTGAAATTGTTCGGTCATTGCTACAGCAAGGTTGGGTATCTGTAATAGCTTGTAACTTGATATTTTGAGAACCTTCAGTTTTGAAAGCTAATTAAATGGTATGTAAGTTAGAGTTTAAAATTTTGAATTTAAGGAACTCTGAGATCTGTATTTGTGGATATGGGATGGGATGCTAGACCCAAAATCTGCTTTTATAGTAGCGGTTTTGAATGTTAATGGACGGCGCTCACTCATGGGAAGACACAGATGGACAGAAAGCATTGGATGATGTGCTGCTCACAGGGGGTTTCTCCTAGACCCTAGGAAACAAACAAATTAAAAGTGAAAGGATGGAAATGGATGTTCTATGTAAGCTGTAACCAGAAGAGGGTTGGGAACACAAGTAGCTATACTACCATTAGATCAAATAAATTTTAAATGATATGATATCAGAAAAGATAAGATGTCCATTTGTTAATTGTAAGGGCCTTTGTGTCTTTATATTGTCATGAAACCAAAGACTTGAAAATGTTCAGTGACAGGCCATTACCACAGCAAAGTTGATGTTTCTAATAACTTTCCACTTGATGTTTTGAGAACGTGTATAGTTTTGATGGGTAATCAAATGGAATTTAAGTTAGTGTATAGTATTTAGAGTTCAAGAAATGCTCATTTCTATATCTGTGTATTTTTTCTTTTTTGCCTTAATTTTGGACTGGTTTATGTAAGTTGCTGTACAAAGACAGGCTTTGCAATACTGTATTTTGTTTAGAACATCAGAAAATAAAGTGCAACATTAAAAAAAAGAGAGAAAATATTTTTTTGATGGAGTCCAATTCGTCTATTAAAAAAGAAAGTAGGGTGGTGTGACAATGGCTCAGCAGGCAGAGTTCTCGCCTGCCGTGTCAGAGACCCGGGTTCGATTCCTGGTGCCTGCCCATGCAAAACAAAACAAAACGAAAAAAGGAGAGAAAAAGAAAGCTTACTCTCTGTTCCCAGAAACCGTCCCTGGCCTGCCTGCGGGATGGAACATCTCATGAACTAATATCGGCACCTTTCTCCATAGGAGCAGGAGCAAGGCTGGAATAGCCAACAGAGGACACCGGGCCTCCCAGATAACCGGACGTGCTGGCCATGCAAAGGGAAGCCAGCAACCGTTACTCAGTTTTAATGAATCCTGTGGCTTTTACTCAGTTCTTAAAATTTTTTTCTGCTCTCTTCTGGACCTTTGCCATTTCTTTGTCTGTTTGGGGTTTACAAAAGCCCAAACCACCCTTTCCACTCCGAACTGGTCTTGGGAAGTTTTTCCTCCAGTTCCCTGATGATGCATCTTCAGTAAAGTCACCTTCTCACCAAAATTAAGAGACTTGTTTCTCCGTCTGCTGCGGGGTGAGGCGGGCCTTACTATTTAGGACCGTGATTTCCAACAGGCTCACAACTGCCCCCGGACGTGCCTTCTCCACCAGCACGCAGGAGGCCTGAACCCTCGCTGCTCCCAGCCCGGCCTCCTGCCTGCCCCCCATCCCCTCCTCAGGCTCAGTTCCCTGCCTCTGCTTATAAAGGCTATGGAGAAACCCTGCAGCCTCCAGGCCCCCTGCTCCCATATCTGGGGTACTTGGTGCCTGACTCAGCAAGGCGGGAGGCAGTGGTTGCATCAGAGAGCAGGAAAATGCGGGGTAGGGGGCTTCCAAGGCTGGTTGTCCCCTACAACCATCCCCGACCCACCCAATAGAGGGCACAAGGGGTCCCACCCCCAACTGCGAGCAAGACCATTGCCATGGTGGAATTCTAGGGTGAAGAGGACATAGAAAGGTGGGGCAGCCGCATGGGGAGAGGGGAGGGACCGGTAAGTTTGCCCCTCAGAGTGGATCATATATTTTTTTAAACTGCACATTTTATTGAGCTTTATTCACATCCGGGATATACACTGTCTCACAGCATCATCACTTGGTTGTTTAATCATCATCACAATCAATTTTAGAACATTTTCATTTCTCCCAAAGGAAAAATAACAGACATAAAAAAGAAAACCCGGAACACCCCATACCCCTTACTCCTCCCTATCATTGACCCCCTAGTCTTACTGTGGTACGTGTGTTCCTGTTGGGGAAAGAATATTAAGATATTACCGTTAACTATAGTCCTTAGTTTGCAGATTTCCCCATATGCCACCCTATTATTAACTCTCTGTACAGTGTCCTATGTCTGTTCTAGTTCATGAAAGAACTTAGTTATATTTGTTGTGTTCCTCATAACCCTCTGCCAGGACGGGGCGTGCTGTGTTAAACATTCCCATGTTTTAACCTCTAGCTTTTCTTCCGTTGACAAACCTGAATCTAAGCAACCCCTTTCAACCATAGTGACCTACAATTCTGTACTATTACTCATAATCGCAATAACGACCTACCATTTCCAAACATTTCAGTTCAACCTTGTTAAAAATTCTGTGCATATCAGGCAACTGCTCCCCATTCTCTAGCCTCAATCTATCCCCTTGGTACCTGTTCTAGTTTGCTAGCTGCCAGAATGCAACACACCAGAGATGGATTGGCTTTTAATAAAAGGGGATTTATTTTGTTAGTTCTTCAGAGGAAAGGCAGCTAACTTCCAACTCAGGTTCTTTCTTACGTGGGAAGGCACAGGTGATCTCTGCTGGCCTTCTCTCAGGCCCCTGGGTTCTAACAACTTTCCCAGGGTGATTTCTTTCTGCATCTCCAAAGGCCTGGGCTGAGCTGCGAGTGCTGAGATGAGGTATGCTGAGCTGCTTAGGCTGTGCTATATTGAGCTCTCTTATTTAAGCGCCAGCCAATTAAATCAAACATCATTCATTGCAGCAGGCACCCCTCCTAGCCAACTGCAGATGTAATCAGCAACAGATGAGGTTCATGTACCATTGGCTCATGTCCACAGCAACAAGACTAGGTACCTTCACCTGGTCAAGTTGACACCTGAATCTAACTACCACAGTACCCTATATTCTAAGTTTTATGACTATATTCTAATTTGTTCATATTAGTGAAATCATACAACTTTTATCCTTTTGTGTCTGACTTGTTTCACTCAGCATTATGTCCTCAAATTTCAGCTGTGTTTTTTGTGTGCTTCAGGGCTTCATTCTTTCTTAGTGCTGAGTAATAGTCCACCATATGTACATGTCACATTTTGCTTATCCATTCATCAATGGATGGACACTTGATTGTTTCCATATTTTGGCAATTATAAATAATGCCTCTACAAGCATTGGTGTGCAAATGTCTGTTCATGTACCTGATTTCAGATCTGGGTATAAACTGAGTAGCAGAATTTCCAGGTTATAGGGCAACTTGATATTTAGTTATCTGAGGAACTGCCATGTTTCCGGGTTTTCCACCAGCAGTGAATGAGTGTTCCTATTTCTCCACATCCTCGCCAACACTTGGAGTTTCCTGTTCATTTAATAGTGGCCATTCTAGTCGGTGCGAGATGAGATCTCATTGTGGTTTTGATTTGCATTTTCCTAGTAGCTAGTGAAACAGCATCTTTTCATGTGCTTTTTGGCCCTTTGTATTTCATCTTTGGAGAAATGTCTTTTGTCTATTTTATTATTGGGCTGTTTGTCTTTTTATTGTTGCTTTGTAGGATTTCTTCATATATATTCTGGATATCAAACCCTTATCAGATATGTGGTTACCAAATATTTTCTCCCATTGAGTTGACTGCCTTTTCACCCTTTTGTTGAAGTCCAAGTGTTCAATCTTGAGGCGTTCCCATTTAGTTATTTTTTTTCTTTCATTGCTTGTGCCTTGGGTGTAAGGTCTAAGAAGCTGCCTCCTATTGCTAGGTCTTGAAGATGTTTCCCTATACTTTCTTCTAGGACTTTTCTGGTGCCACCTGTTATATTTAGGTCTTTAATACACTTCAAATTGATTTTTGTATAAGATGTGAGGTAGGGTCCTCTTTTATTCCTTTGGATACAGATATCCAGTTCTTCCAATACCATTTATTAAAGAGACTATTCTGTCCCAGTTCAGTGGATTCGGGGCCCTTGTCAAAAATCAATTGACCATAGATTTGGGAGTCTATTTCTGATTGCTCAATTTGATTCCATTGATCAGTTTGTCTATGGTTATGCCAGTACCATGCTGTTTTGGCCAAAGTATATCGTATTTTAATATCTCCTTCTCTATATGACAAATTATTTTCTTAATTATGAAATGGAGCAAATAAGAATAATGGCATAGGCAGTGAAAATTTTCTTTTACTGAATTTCATAGATATGATCTTACCAGTAAAAAAAAAAATTAAAGTACAAAAAGGAAATAAGCACCCTTCTTTTTTGTTCAAGTTAGAAAATCTATACAACAGTTTAACTTTGGTTACAGTCTGACATAATATTTCATATAAATATCTGTCCAGTAAACAATAAGTGAATGTCGATAAAACTAAAAAAATCTACGAAAGGTACAATTTAGGCAACTACTAAATCCTACCATTTTTGTAAGTTTTATTTTCTTAATTTACTCTTTAGTCTTAAAACAAATGAGCAATCTCAAGAGACTACATTACATTTTAAAGTGAGTGTTCAAGTTCAGTAAAATATTTGATGCATAACCTTAAGTTAGCATTTACTAAACAACAGTATTACACTTTGCAATTAGCAGTTTGTCTCACCATTTTAAGTTTAAAACTAAAATAAAAGTGGGCACATAGAATGACAGAGGTTCAGAGCTGGAGTTCTGTTTCTTACCTTTTCCTCTGCCACAGTTTATTTCCAACCTCTCGCTAGATGCAGGGATGTGAAGTACTATCATGTCTGAGACCCAAACCGCACCCAAAATCACCTTGTAAAACTCAGTCCACATAACTGGGAGCTCTCCCAACTAACTTCCATGTAGAATGCAAAGTTTATGAAAGTATGAGGAACAGAAGTGTGCTAATTTGCAGCTTAAATCTGTATTACTGAAACGGTCTCTGCACAATGATTTACAACCCAGACCCCCCCAAAAGCCATCTTCCCTCAAAGAAGCATTTAATCACTGACCTTGTCTGGCATTGCTGGCTCATGGTGATAATAAAAGCACACTTATTATTCTTTTTCCGACATTATCCCTTCTCTCCCTTAATGCCAGCCCTGGGCAGACGCTCCCTCTGCCCTCGTCCTCGGTCACCCCTGCTTTTGGGGGGACCGCTGGTCTCTGGGAATGCAGCGTCCTGCTTTGTGACACAAACAGGCAAACAAATCAACAAACCAGCACACCTCACCCTGGTTGCAGAGGCTCCTTCTCCGGGTCCTGCCTGTGCCGAGACTTGTTTTCCCTGAGTGCCAGCGCCTCAATATTCCTTCCAGAATCTTCCAGGGATGATGTCACCAGCTGCCACCCCACAAAGGTTGCTGAGATGAACTCTGGAGTGTGGGAATGAGGGGTTCCTTGTGAACAGGTTTGCAGAGAAGGCCTGAGGGCGGTAGAGTTTGGGGGTCCACATGACTGAAAGGTATCTCTGCCCTCATTCCCCAAAGCCCCGCCAGCCCAGGTTTCCTGCTGAAAACCCGGTTCTTTTGCAAGTCTCCACAGAGTCTTTCCTCACTTCCAAACCCCAGCTGAAAAATTAGCCTAATAACCAATAATTATTAGTTGTATATTGAATTTCTCTGAGACTTCAGCTAAGCACAAACTGGAACAAATGGTTCAGCTTTGGGAAACAGAAATAAACAGACCAGATTCAATGTTGTTTTTAGTGAATCAAAGTTATTAGTTCTCAAAGATGGCAACGAAGCTTGTGGCAGGTGGAATAACAGCCCCAAAGGGGCTACATCCTAACCCCAAGACCGCGTTGCATGGCAAGGAGCTGGGCTGGGTCCCGGGGGCAGGTCCAGTGCCCGGAGCCCCGGGCTGCAGCGGCCCGCGAGCGGGAAACCCAGGCACAGTTAGACCCCAGGGCCCCCCACCGTGGGGGCTCCTCGGGGGCCTGAGCCTTCTGACCCCCAGCACAGTGGCCCCAGGCCTCACGCTTAGGCCACCTTCTCCAAGGCTGTTCATGGAGCTGCGTGTTCTGTCTAGCTTGATTCTGGGTGATGCAGCGGGACTGGGGTCAGAGGCAGCGTGAACTGAGGGAGTGTGAGCTCAGTATCGTTCCAGACACTCCTTTAACTTCTTAATTGAACATTTTACAATAACCGATGGGCTTCTACCAGTTTTCTCATGTGCAGTAACAAATTTCCACAAACTTTTGGCCTAAAAACAACACAAATTGAATATCTTAGAGTTTAGAAGTTGGAAACGGGTCCTACGGGGTTAACGTCAAGCTGCTGGCAGGCTGCGTTCCTTTGAGAAATGTCCCAGCCTCCTCCTCACTGCCCAGCCTCCCTCTCCACCCTTGGAGCCTTTGTCATAATTTCCCAGGGCTGCAGACACAAGGTGCCACCAACTGGATAGAAGCAATTAAATTCCCCTTTGCCTGGATTTTCTCTGGGAAGTCAGAGGCGGGATCTTCAGAGAGAAATGGGAAGTGGAAGTGAGACAGCCTTGGAATTGCCCGAATGGTGGGGGGAAGGGACAGATGCTGGCATGCCAGCTGTTCATTCACGCCGGGGACTCAGGGGAGTGGAGACCACCCTGCCAGGGTGGTGGGTAAATCTCTGCAGCCTCACTCAGTCCTTGAAGTGTCCTTGTGGGAAACGGGGTTGGCACGAGAGCACAGAGATTTGATGCGAGCTGGGTGGGTGCTATGAAATCAGGAGCTGTGCAGACAGGAGTCCCTGCAATGGACTGGTGGGTGAGGCCCTGGGTAGAGTGGGACATGGCGAAGACACAGAACCGGGGCCCATGCCCTGGGGTCCAGGAGACAAAGGGTGGGCACGATCAGAGGCAGATGGAGGGGCAGAGGTGTGGCGCTGGCTCCTGCCAGTGTGTGTCCCTGCACCTCCACATTTCAGGGCTGAGCAGTCCAAGGACGCTTGGGGGCTGTCAGCAGTGCCGGTGTCTGTCAGCATGTGACTCAAAAAGGAAGGGTCTGGAGCCAGGAGAATGTCTCCCCCACGTTCCCACCTCCAGCCCCCGAGCCATGGGCTTTGGAAGAGCAAAGAGCCTTCAGCAGAGAGAGCTGTGCCCACTCTGAAGGTTCAGTCCAGCCAAGGAGGTGGGGAATCCCACGCTGAGAAGGGTGCCCCTATCTCATGCTGGATGAGGCTGTTATGTTATATCCTGTGACCCCAAAAAGATTCGTTCCAGTCTTAAACTCCAGTCCCACGAACGTGAGCTTATGTGGAAACAGAGTCTTGAAGGTGTGTTAGTTAAGATGAGGTCATACTGGACTTGAGTGGGTTTACGAAATCCAAGACGTCCTTATAAGAGGAAATTTGGACATGACAGCGTCACTGGAGAGGGGGCCTCGTGAAGACATGGGCAGAGGCTGGAGCGCTGCCTCTACCAGCCGAGGGACACTGAGGGTCCTACAAGCACCAGAAGCTGGAAGAGGCAAGAAGGACCTTCCCCGTGCAGGTTTCGGAGGGAGCAGGGCCTGCTGACACCTGGGTTTCAGACTCCTGGCCTCTGAGTAACTATCCCCGGAGACTGAGTTTCTTGTGTTCCTCGTGTGGCAAATGCAATCACAGTGGCTCCTTGCTATTCGTGGATTCTGCTTACAGATTTGCCGCTTGCTAAAATGACTCGTAACCTTGAAACTCAGTGTTTGTCGTGCTTTTGTGTTCACGCATGAACTTGCACAGAGCGGTGAAAATCTGACTTGGCCAACGTGCATATTCCTAGCTGAGGCTGAAAGGGACAGCTCTCTGCTGCTCTGTGTCAGCCCTTACACCATCAACAAGTGTCCTTTCAACGGAATGTTTAACATCACACTTTTTTATGTTTTTGTGCTTTTTGGTGGTGGGTTTGCTGTTTAAAATGGCTGCCAACGTGGGACAGAAATCCTAGAATGAGCTGAGATTTAGCATTAAGGGATTGAGAAAAACTCTAGAATGAGCTGAGACCCAGCATCAAGGGATTGAGAAAACCTTCTCGATCAAAAGGGGGAAGAGTGAAATGAGACAAAGTGTCAATGGCTGAGAGATTCCAGAGTCGAGAGGTTATCCTGGAGGTTATTCTTATGCACTGAGTAGATATCACCTTGTTATCCAAGATGTAATGGAGAGACTGGAAGGAACTGCCTGAAAATGTAGAGCTGTGTTCCAGTAGCCATGTTTCTTGAAGATGATTGTATAATGATATAGCTTTCACAGTGTGACTGTGTGATTGTGAAAACCTTGTGTCTGATGCTCCTTTTATCTACCTTGTCAACAGATGAGAGGAACATATGGAATAAGAATAAATAATAGGGGGAACAAATGTTAAAAGAGATTTAGTTTGAAATGCTAGTGATCAATGAAAGGGATCAGTAAGGGGTATAGCATGTAAAATCCTTTTTTTTCTGTTTGTTATATTTTTCTGTTGTCTTTTTATTTCTTTTTCTGAATTGATGCTAATGTTCTGGGAAATGATCATGATGATGAATATGCAACTATATGATGACATTGTGAATTGCTGAGTGTATGTGTTGGGAATGTGTGTGTTTCTTGTAATTTTTTTTTTAATTAATAAAAATTTTTTTAAAAAATGGCCTCCAAGCATAATGCTGAAATGCTGTCTGCTGCTCCCCCCTGCAGGAAGGCTGTGCTGTGCCTTACGGGGAGAACACGTGGGTTAGCGCAGCTCCGTTCAGCAGTGGGTTAGAGGGCAGGTGTTCAGTGTTAATGAATCAACAGTATGAATTAAATAAGGTATCTTCAAACAGCTGCACCATAAAGCAGGGGTATGTATTGATCGGTTGATAGAAATGTCATGACCAGGAGCTTGTAGGAACCTATCTCTGTATTTCCCCCAGAGCCATGGTTTTACTATTCACCCATTCAGTGTTTGTGGAGAATTTATAGAGCCCAACTACGAGGTATAGTGACAACCAGTGACATTGATCCCTGTGACTTTTCTCCAGGACTGCAAGCACCTGGAGGGCAGGGGCAGTGCACACAAACTGCGTTTTTAAAATATGTGCTTTATTTTTATTTCTGGAGTCCAGAGCATAGAGAATAGCTATGGACTAAGCATGGCTTCAGTCCCTTCCCTGTCTCCCCATATCCTGTTTCCCAGGAGCCACCACCTCCATCTCTTTCTGTGATTCTTTTGGAATCCACCTCCCTGCCCGAGACTCCTCTGTGCCCCCCTGGATTTCTGAGCAGGTGCCACTGGTGGTCCTTCCTCTCGGTGGTGGAGGACAAGTCTCCACCACACCTTTGTCCCCAAACGACCCGGGGCCAGTCCTACCCTCCCGCCTTCCCAGTGGCGCGATGGGGTAACTCGGTTCTGTCACTCCTCAGGCTTTCCTTTACTGCACCTTGTCAAGGCAGGTCCCAGCTAAGCCTGATGTTTCCTTTTCTGCATCATTCGGGTTTTCTTGGAGTCAATGATGGTCTTAGTTTCTGTTTACCTAGTTTTTGATGCAGTTCACCCCAATTTACCCCCAAACCCTCCCCCACTGCATGTTCTCTCCAGGCTGATCCCACTTTTCAGGGTGCTGTATAACCCCTCCAGGTACCCAAGGGCTGCCTTCCGGGGCCTCCTTCTCTCTGACTCTGGGGGATCTGCCCATCTCCCCCTCTTGTTAGAGTCCCCATTTCCTGGATCCCATGTTTTCTCTTACCTGTTTCCCTCCCTAATTTCAGCAGAGCATATCTTCACTGGCTTCCCAAAAAAAGATGAATAGAAAATAATTATTTCTGAGCTTTTTAATATCTGAAAATGTCTGTTTTGCTTCTCAAATCTAAAGCTATGGAATTCTAGGCTGGAAATAATTTTTCCTTGGAGTTTGGAAAGGCATTGCTCTACAGTCTCTGAGCTCCCAGCACTGCATTCAGGAGCCCAGAAAACATTGTGATCTGGTTCCTGTGTGTGAAATCATTCCCCCTCTTTCTGAAGCTGCAAAGTGCTATTTTTGTCCAGATTCTGAAATTTCATAGCAATGTGCCTGTTCTAGTTTGCTACCTGCCGGAATGCAACACACCAGAGACAGATTGGCTTTTAATAAAAGGGCATTTATTTCATTAGTTCTTCAGAGGAAAGGCAGCTAACTTTCCACTGAGGTTCTTTCTTATGTTGGAAGGCACAGGGTGATCTCTGCTGGCCTTCTCTCCAGGTCTCTGGGTTCCAACAACTTTCCCCGGGGTGATTTCTTTCTGCATCTCCAAAGGCCTGTGCTGAGCTGCGAGTGCTGAGATGAGGTATGCTGAGCTTCTTGGGCTGTGCTGCGTTGCGCTCTCTCATTTAAGCACCAGCCAATTAAGTCAAACCTCATTCATTGCAGCAGGCATGCCTCCTAGCCAACTGCAGATGTAATGAGCAACAGATGAGGTTCAATGCCATCAGCTCATGTCCACAGCAACAGAACTAGGTGCCTTCACCTGGCCAAGTTGACAACTGAATCTAACTACCACAGTGCCTTAGGGAGGGACTATTTGTACCCATCCTGCTACACGCTGACTGGTTGACCCTTTCCATTTGGAAACTTGTGTCCTTCGTTCTGAGACCTGGTGATTTCCCTCCTTCCTTCCCTCTGTCTTCCCCTTTTGGAATTGCTTTTATTTGGATGTCAACTTTCCTGGACTGGTTCTCCAAGTTCCTTATCTCTTCTTTCCTGGCTTCCATCTCTTTCTTTTTGCTTTGCTTTTTGGGAATATTTTCTACTTCCACTTCAAAAATTTTATTGTGTGTTACATTTCCACTTTCTGTCTTTTGTTTTAACTTCCAAGAGCTTTGTTATTGTTCTTCTCTGATGTTACTTTTTAAAAAATTGTTTTTAAAGCATTGTATTTTTGTTTCATGGAAGCAATAGCTCTGTAATCTTTCTGAGGATTCTGATAGTTTTATTTTTTTAAGGTTTTCTTCTCCTTGCTTATTCCCAAAGAGCTGACTGGAATCTCTATGTAGGTGGACGGAGCATGAAAGAGTGGACTGCACTGTGAGGTTGTCCGACTAGAGTGTTCAGTTGGGTAAGTGCTTTCTTAGGTTGATTCACAATCCCAGAGTCCCAATCTCATCCTCGGAGGGGAGGGGCCACAGTCTGGAAGCCACATGGCAGGGGCAGTTGGGTGTTCCAGCGTTCTGTGTTTAGGTCCCTGCTTCAGGGTGGCAGCCCAGGGCCACGGTGGAGGGGGGCTTGCCTGGCTCTGAGGGGCACAGAAGAAGACCTGGTGGTCTCTGTACATTTAGTCAACTTTTCAACCTGGCCCCCTGCACCCCTGCTTATGGAGGTAATGGTTGCCCCATTCCTGCACTTCATGAGATCACAGGGACTTAAATCCAGCTGGTGCTCGGTTTTCTCCTTTCCAGCTCAGAATTTAGCTTTCTCTTTCTGGCTAGTCCACTTAGGACTGCTGCCACTGCTCCTTAGCTTTCAGACCTTCCTGCTAACTTTTTATTTTTTAGGGACATAACATCAGCAGCACATGGGGGTGTGCTTAGAGGATGTAAAGTCTAAGTTTGGATTTGAAAGGAAAGGATATTTTAGGCAGAGGAAACCCATGTATGAGGGCTTGGAGGGGGGCATCTGAGAAGCAGAGAGTTATTTAGCTTGGCTGTGCAGAGAAAGGGGGAAGCACTGGAGGGCAGGAGAGGGATGGAGCTTGAGAAGTCACAGGGGCCTGATCCTGAGGGGACTTACAAGTTAAACCATCACTTGGGTTCTTGCCTCAAGAGCCACAGGAAACCATTGAAGAGTTCTAAGCTGGAGTGGCATGATTGATCCTTGGAGAGTTATGACTTAAAAAGGAAACAACAATAATAGGAACCGTTACTCACATTTTATTGGGGTTTCAGGAGGGAAGGAAGGACGGATGTGTGTGTTCAGTTCCTGACCGTGGGCTGTTTCCAAACACCTTTCCTTTTCCTTCAGCCATCATCTGTTTCTGGAAGCCTCTAGCTGGACGGTGGCTTCTGGAAGGACACGTCTCAACTCTGCAAGTCCTTCCCAGGAGAGCATTCTCATTTTGCTTTTGGATGTTGGTTGCTGGCGACGGGGGGGAGGGCTCGTCTCTGTGATAGTTACTCTCATGTGCTGGAAATTGGGGTGAGCTTAAAGTTCCGATCCTGGAATGTTCCTGAAATCTTTCAGATAATAGCTACACTTTTATTGCACCCTCAGCTAATAACACACCTCCCCGAGGTCTCATTGACCCAACCCCATCCTTCAACTGAGGTTCTTTCTGTTAATGACAACCAGCCACTCTCCGAGTTCTGGATGCTGTGAGAATTCAAGGCACAGAAGCTCCGGGCACAGGCTCTGACCTGTCACTGCTCCTCGGTCCAGGCTAGGCTGATGGATTTCCACCCAGCCCCTGGTCCAGACCAGCTCTAGGCTTTCATTGAGTGTGGGGATTTCCGATCCAGAGAAGGCAGCTCCTGGAAAAAACATGTCTGATCCTGGCTTGACTTCATAGTAATATTCATGGAACTCTACTTCCAAGCATGTACATTGGTCCTTGGAAAATTATTTGTAGTCTTTCCAATCATGGCCTTGAGAGAGGCACCACTAGGGCATCATTCAACCAGCTCAGTGTGGCTCCCTGGAACCTCTTAGCATTTCCTGTGCCCATCTCAGTAGGTAGATAAAGAAGTCAGTACCAAACTTGCAGGAAATAGATTTCATAATTTTAATCTTAAAAGATAAGTAGATTTAAAAAACACAGCTTTGTGGGAGTATAATTGACCTAAAATGAAATTCACCAATCTTCTGTATTGTTCAGTGAGTTTTGGACAACTGCATATAGGGGTGTAACCACCGTTATACACAAGCTATAGACTGTTTCCATGCCTGAACCAGTCCTTTCGGTCTCTTAGCCTCCTCCCCAATCCCAAGCAACCAAGATGTGTTCTCTGTCACTCTAATTCTGTCTGTCTAGAACTTCATACAATTATACAGTCTGGCTTCTTTCACTTAGCAAAGTATTATCAGATATCAGAAGTTTGTTCTTTTTTTGTCTCTAGGTTGTATTCCATTATATGGATGCCCCATAATGGCTTTTATCCCTTCACCAGTTGATCCATGCAACAGTTGAATAAAGATGCTGTAAACATTTGAGTATAATTCTCTATGAGTTCTCATATTTTCATTTCTCCTGGGTAAATACCTAGGGGTGATATGGTAAGTGCATATAAGAAACCGCTTAACTGTAAAAGTTGTATAGATGCCATGTGTCCCTACTCAAATTTACATTAATTAAAATAAAATAAAATGTTAAAGTTGGTTCCTTAGTTGCCACAGCCACATTTCTCATGTGAAAGCCACATGAAACTAGTGGTTACTGAAAGGGACAGCCTAGAGAGGATGCTTCCATCATCTTAGATCATTTTATTGGACCACACTAACAGAATTTTTAAACTTGAGTTTCAAAATAGAAACATTTTAATTGACTGGACAAAAGCACTTTTACAAAGTTATCGGTGGTCTTTCTCAACACTGTTTACATAAACAGTGATGTCTGTGTCAAGCCTAATTAAAAGGAGAGCCACCTCACCTTGTACTAGCTTTGCAAAACTAATTTTTAGAGCAGCCAAAGGACCAAAGAATCCTGCACCTAGAAGAAATTGTTCATCCTGGAGCAGCTGACTGTCTGTGGGAGAAGCCACCCACGCCCTCAGGGCCTCTGCACATCCCTCTAAACTGCTTCAAGACCCGAAGACCCAGTAGGATGGGAAAGTGTCTCTGTCAGAGCTAAGGAGATGCCAGAGGGCTCACAACAGGCCACATAATCTACTGATTGGGATCATAACCTCGGAAACAAGCTTTATAAATTGTTTCTCAGATGGTCTCCTCATTCATCACTCTTAAAAAGAGGCAGATAAAGTTCAGGTGGTTGATCAGGCTTGACACTCAAAGTTTCAGGTTCCTGCATTTTCCCTGGCTTCTCACATGACTCTCTATGAGTGAAGACCTTTAGATTGGACAAATAGAACAAGATCACACCTTTGTTTTTTTCTGATCAAGGCCCATATGGATTTGTTTCACTGTGGCTTTTCCATATGAGGTTCTGATTTCCTGGCAGCTGGGGCTATTGGTGAGAAAACTTCAGGACAATTGGGGGCATTGACAGCGGCTGGGATCATTCCCCCTTGTGTGGTCTTTCTCATAGAAGGGAAGGTCCATCACATAAGAGAGGTTCTTTGTTACCTCTAGGGCAATGTTGCATCTTGTGAAAGGAAGTATTTTAAGCACTGCTTTGAACAAAGCTTGCAAAACAATAGTCCCTCTTGTGGTCTTCGCCATTAATCTTCTTTTATGTAGGGGGAGAATCAGATGCCTTAATTATGTCATCATTTGGCTAGGAAAAGAAGCAATAGAACTAAACACCATTGTTTAACTAACACAGTGGTTGAAGGGAAAGCTGCACTTGCTTTTTTTCTTTTCCAGGCAGAAGAAGACACATCTGCAACTGGCCACCAATAAAAATGGCTAGATTCTTAACATTGTGAAGAATTTGCCGTAACTGCTCTGTGGACATGACTTGACCTTACCAAAGAGGCTCCCCCATCTGTCATCTGCTTTCTTTTCACCCCTTAAATAAAAAGCGCTCAATGTTTTTCTCATAGTAACCCTGGTGGAATGGAATTTTTTTTTTGCCTCATGCCATTGTTCCTTTCCTTTTTCATCTTTGCTGGAAAACCAGTCATTTAGGACAATAAAGCAATAAACTTATCTATGAGAGGGGGTCACTATCAGCAAGGGAAAGATGCATGTTTTGAAGATGCTTCACTGTGAAGAAACTGAAAGGCATGAGACATAGCCAGCGTGCTTTTACGAAGGAGTCTAAGGGTTCATTGATGTCCCTTCTAGGATGGTTCTGGGAAATAAAGTCGCCATGGCCCTATGAAGAGAGAGGGGAAAAAGGAGGCACACTAGACCAGAAGTGGGGGTGCTGGGGGGAAAAGAGGTCTCCTGGATGCCCACTAAGATTTAAGTCTACGTGGACCATAAGCTACCTTGATGACAAAATGGCTTTCATGATGGTCCAACAGTATGGTTCTTTATGTTTTGTTTCTATACGGAGTGCATTTCTGCATTTCTTTTAATTTGCTATAGCCAGCAGAATTTGGTGGAAGTGAATAAGCTAATTCTGAAGAGTCCAAGCTTGAAGGTGCTTTGCACATTTCTACCCTATCACTTGGACCCCTGTCTGCACAGGAGAAGAAGCCCAGATTAGCTAGCTGGAGGACAATGGACACATGAAATGAAATTGAGCCTTCCTAGTTGACCAGCCCCCAGCTGACATGCAGCAGAATGAATAAGCCCAACTAAAGCATCCAGTCAAACTACAGGCATGCAAGAAGTAATACGTGATTGTTCTTTTAAGCCACTATCTTTGGGGGGTCATTTGTTATGCAGCAATAAGTAACTGATAAACAACTCTTTAGAAACCAAGAGTAATTTTGGGCAAAAAGATCACAGATGACTGAAAATAATAATAAAATCCAAAGTACAATCAGCATTAGCTTGTACCTGAGCTGTGAATATGATGAAGCAGAGCCCAGCAATGTGTTTTTCTCCCCTGGCTTGGTAATTAATAGTTAATTATGCTGGTTGTCAGCCCCCCACAGGGTTGAAAGAGGAGAGATTGGGGTCTGGGCTTTGACAGACACAAGGAAGAGGCCAACATGCAAGGAATTAAGTTCACCAAATTAAGTATGCATTGGTTGGATAGTTGATCTTCTCTATATCACTTGGCTCAATCGACTCTCATTTTAGCCATGAGTGCTGAGTGCTGGCTTTTGAGATGAGAGTTGAATTTTTTCAATGCTTCTTTTTATATGTATAATCCTTTGATATGTATAATTTTATATTATCTGGATAATCCCATATTATCTGTATAATCCTTTTCTTGTGTCTGCATATTCTTCCATTTGTCCTCAAGGGCAAGCCTAGGAGGGTACATTCAGATACATTTCTGGACATGAATGATTTACGAAGGTGGAGATCAAATACTTTGACTTCCTTGAGAGTTAATACTCTTTTATATATGTGAGAAAAGTGCAGCTGGAAAAGGAAAAATCAGAATTTAGAGTGAATTTTTCCCTAATTCCTAGCATGTGATCTTGGGCACACCACTTCACAACTAAAACTCTATAATCTTGGTTTTTTCATCAGTTAAAAGGGAAAAGTAGTGGATTTTCACCCACTGTGCAGCCAGCAATTCTAGTGAAACAAAGCTACTGTTCCCCAATAGTTCCAGCAACACTCTGGTGTTTAATCTCATGAACTTGGCCTGGGTCACACGATTTTTGGTAGCAAGAGGAATAGAATGCACTGTCAGGTCTGAGGCCCGTACCCAGCTCTGGAACTAACCAAGCCAAACCCTAGAGACTGAGAGTAGGGGAGGGGGATGCACCCAAATGAAAATTAATATGCTAAGCCAGAAGAAAAGAGAATGGGTGTCAGGCAGGAAAAAAACAGCACTGAAGGGCAGACTATGCAGTTGATCAAGGATGTGTATTTACTGATTACTATATTCAAGTTTTGATAAATGCTTTATAAATGTTTCACTGAGAATAAAAGGAATGCAATAGGTTACCATGCCATTCTGGGTTCCACGAGGTTCATTTCTGTGTTTCTTTCACTTAGGAAGGGTGTACATGATCCCTCCACCAAAAATAGGTCCAATAACTAGGGCTAGAATGCCCTGCGTTTGCTCAGTGGCCTCTTCTCCTATTGCCAGCCAGAGGAACAGGAGCTATTTCCACTCCTCAACACTTGGCCTTGACATCTTGCTACTGACTTCATGACTTTTACAGGCAAAACCATCACGGTTCATTTTCCCTGGTGGCTCTGGTTTCCATGGATAGCCAGGTGATAAAAGAGAAGCAGGATATATGACTCAGGCTAATTAAAGTATAACTATTTTATTATCTTCTTCCTCTCCATCAACGAAGCTGTTGCTGATTGTGAAAATACAATGGGTATCTATGAAACTGAAAATATGCTCTGGGCATCTGAAAGGGGAAGGGGACTACTGTATTTAAGGTTTTTTTTTCTTTTAAGGTTTGAGATTTATTGCTTAAAGTTTTTATTTCCTATTTTCTATTGTATGTGGAAAAAAAAAAGCAAAACAGTCTCCTCTGTAAAATAGCCAGCCATGAAGTCAAATAGGGCAAGTAAGTAGCACACAGATCACCATCCTCTAATTCAGCACTGGTGGCAGACATCACTAATCAATCATGATGTTCTTTTCCACTAAACCCAAGCAAGGCCTCAGAATCCTTATTAACAAAACATGCCAGGCAGCTATTTTCAAATGAACAGAGTGACAATGCAATTTGAATCCTATTTGTCATCTCTCCTTTAAAGTTTAAATTTCAGGGAATTTTGTTCATTTCAGAGGAACTTGAAGGGCCAAACTTCAGCTATACTGGGATAGATTTTCTTCCTCCAGCCATCTATCTCTGCCTTTTTGCCAAAATTTTATAAAAACTTTCCAAAGGAGAATCGGAGACAATGAACAGAGATAAAACTCACAGAGATTTAACATGAAAAGGTGATTTATAGGTCATCTTGTCTGTTGATTGTGTAGTTTCCTCCAAAATAAAATGTTACTATTTTGTCAACAATTATCTACAGCACCAATTTAGCTAGGAAAGGAGGGGCAGTGTTACCCTTGAAGGATAGTGGCTCTTAGGAATAGGTAGGGTGAACAGTAGGAGATGAAGTTAGAGAGACAATGACCAGATCACATACTGTCTTCTTTTTTTGATTGTTTGTTTTACTTGTTCATTTGCTTTCTGGGGAGTGCAAGGACTGGGAATCGAACAGGGTCACATCTTGTTTTTTGGTTGTTTGTTTTTTGGGAGGTGCATGGGCCAGGAATTGAACCCGGGTCTCCCACATAGTAGGGGAAAATTCTACCACTGAACTACCCTTGAATCCTCTCAGATCATGTACTATCTTGAAGGTCACTGTAAGCATTTTGGCTTTTATCTGGGTGGAGTGGTGGTTTACTCTGAGCAGAGGTATGGCATGATATGACTTGGGTTTTTAAATGATCACACTGGATGCTGTGTTGAAAATGGCCTCTGGGGCCAGACATCCACTTGGGAAGCATTTGTCTTCTAGGTAAGAGATAATGCTGTTTCACACCAGGGAATTTCAGTGAGGATGGTGGGAATTGATAAGAATCTGGATATATTCTGAAGTTAGAGGCAACATGATATCCTGGCTTATCGAATATGGGATGAAGAGATAGTGCCAAGGTTTGGGGCCTGAGCCATTGAAAGAATAGAGATGTCATGAACTGAAATGGGGATGGCTGCAGTTGGAGGATGTTTGGATACATTGAGGCTGATATGTTTATAAAACATCCAAGTCACGAAGTCTAATTGGCAGTCTGGAATCTGGAAAAGAAGTCTGAGTAGAAGCAGAAAATTGTGAGCTGTTGGCATCAACAGCTAGATGGTAGTCAAAGCCATGAGAACCAGGAAGTAAGTGTAGATGAAGAAGAGAAGAGGACAGAAGACCAAAACTTGGGGCTGCCAACATTAAGAATTTGGTCAGAAGAGGAAAAATGAACAAGGGAGACTGAGGAAGAAGAAGCACAGAAAGGAAAAAGAAATGGGAGAAGTGACTTGGAAGCCAATTGAAGATTTATAATGGAGGAGGGAATGATCAACTGCATTAAATGATGCCAAAGGGTCAAAGAAGAGACTGAAAATGGATCACTGGGTTTAGAAGCATGGAAGTCATTGATAATCTTCATATGTGCAGTTTTGGTGGAATTGTGAGCCTGAATGTCTGTGTGGAGTGGTTTTAAGGGAGCATGGGAAGAGATGAGTTAGGTAGAGTAATAAAAGATAATTCCTCTAAGGCATTTTGCTACATAAAATGGAGTAGAGAAATGGCCAGTGGTGGAAGTAGAAAGAAGAGAACAATGTTAAGATGGGAGAAATATCAGGAAGTTAACATATTGACTAGAGTGACCTAGTAGAGAGCAAAAAAAGTTAGCAATAAAAGGAGAGAGGTGAGGATTATTGGAGTGATGTCCTTGATTGGAAGAGAGGTAGGATGTGCAAGTGAATGCTTGGAGGGATTGGCATCAGGTACAAGCATCTTTCCTTCATCTACAGTAATAGGCAGGCGGACAGATAGGTATGGATGCAAAATGTTGTGATGGGGAGTCGGTAGGTATTTGGGGAAGTTTTCAGTGAAGCAGAAAGCAAGGTCTACGGGTGAAGTGAGACTGAGGGAGGAGATGTAGTAGCCTTGAGGAGAGAGAGGAGGAGGTGCAAACTCATCCGCTGGGAGAGCGAGAGAATAAATGAACCAGAACCTATAACATGCTTGCCTGGCAGCACTAAGGCCCTTTCATTGTTTATGAACTTGAATTTGATTGCTCCTTCTTTTCCAGTTGTGTTCAGCTGTATGGGTCAAAGCAGATAGAAAGTTATATTACCCAAAATTGTGTTTTTGCCACATGAGTATGACAAAGTAGAAGAGGGCAAGAGAATTTAGGTGTATGCCAGGAAGTCATTCTAATGATTCTCCATAGAATACAAACTAGAAAAGGAGAAGAGAGGGCATCTGAGAATGAGGGGCAGTAGGAAAGTCCTAGGATCAGTGAAGTATGGACACTGATGGTTTGAAGCTGTATGAACCCCAGAAAAGTATGTTCTTAAAGTTAATGCATTTCTGTGGATATGGAACCATTGTAAGTAGAATCTTTTGGAGAGTAGGATCTAAATTCAAGATGTGACCCTCCTCATTTAGGGTGGATCTCAATCCTCTTACTGAAGTCCTTTACAAAATAATGAAATTCAGACAAAGAGAGAGAAAGCCACGGAAGCTAGAAGCTAAGAGCAATGTAACTCAGAAGAGAAGGGGGATCCACCAGATACCACCATGTGCTTTATGATGTGACAGAGGAGTTGAGGCTTGCCAGCAGTCTTCAGGAAGAAGGCATCATTTTGATGATGCCTTGGTTTGGACATTTTCATGGCCTCAGAACTGTAGGCTTGTAAGCTAATACTTTCCCACAACTAAAAGCCAACCCATTTTATGATATCTGCTTTCAACAGCCTAACAGACAAGAAAAAATGGAGTGAGATGATATAGGAGGGCTTGGTGAGAGTCTGGCATGCCTGAGATGGAGATAAGGAAGAATTTCAGTTACAGTGATGATGAGGCTGTGGCAAGATTATGGCCTCCTCCTAATTTCAGTGTCCTGAACCTCATTTCCAGATGTACGTGATGCCTTCCATAAGAATTCTGTCATGCAAATCTGGCCAGTTCTTGCTTTCTCCAATAAAGGTTTACAATATGGCTGATGAGGCCAGTAAAGCAAGTTCATTGCTTTTCAGCCTCTAAATTTCCATATGTTGTTCCTCTCCCATTCTTCTGTCTTCATGGGTTTATGTTTCCTACCAATCAACACAGGTAATAGAGGGGAATTTAATGAAAGGTATTGAGAAAGGCATGAGCAGTGTGTGGTTGGCAGAACGATGACCTGCCAAAAATGTCAATGTCATAATCCTGGAAGCTGTGACTATCTTACATTAATGCAAAAGGGACTTTGCAGGTGTGGTTATGGTTGTAGACCTTAAGACAGGGAGCTTGTCCTGGGCTATCAGGGTGGGCCCAGTCTAATCACAGGAGCCCTTAAACACAGTGAACTTTCTCCAGCTGGTATCAGAGAGATGTGGCAGAAGAGAAAATTGGCAAGATTCCAAGTGTGTGAAGGGTTTGGCACACCATTGCTCCTTCTGAGACATAGGGGCACGTACGAGGACCAGAAAGAGAATTCTCTAGAAGCGAAGACTGGTCCCAAGCTGGAAGCCATCAAGGAAACAAGGATCTTAGTCCTATAACCACAAGACACTGAATTCTGCCAACAACCTGGACAAGCTTGGAAGCAGATTCTTCCCAGGGTCTTCAGAAGGGAACACAGCACTTTCAGCACCTTGACTATGTTTGTGAAGCCCAGAGCAGGAAAAAAACAAGCAAGGAACTTGGCCTTCTGACCTACAAAACTGTGAGATAATGAATTCATGCTGTTTCAAGTCACTACGTTTGTGGGCATTTATTACAAACAATGGGGAAATGAACACACAGTGTTTAAGGCAATCCAGAGGGGGTAGGACCACTGAGCTATTAATAGCACATACTCCCTACCCCCAGACTGAAGAAACAAGGGGAAAGAGCCAATACCAGAACCCAGAGAGGGTGGCTGTATAGAGAGGAACTCCTACAGGGTGCCCAACCTCTCTCTCTCCTCCTGCCCTCTAAGCTCTCACTGGTGCCTTCTTGTGACCCCTGCAAACAGAAGGCAGAGCCCATGTGGCTGGACAGGCCAAGAGCAAGGTAGAGAAGGCAGAGAGTGAAATTTGGATTTGCCCATCCCCACAGTCATAGGAGATAGTTCCTATAAAAATCTCATAATATTTACAGCTCTCTCCTCTCAGTTCTGTTCCCTAGAGAACCTGACTAATCCAGGGATATATGGCAGGAAGAAATTAGATGAGTGTGTTCAAACTGTTACCTTTAACCAGAAGTGTCACCCTCACTTTTAAAGATGAATAAATGGAAGTCTGGGCAGGTTAAGTGACTTGGCAAAAGGCAGAGCTAGATCAAAATCTAGGGACCCCCCGCCCCGACTCCTACACTGTGCTGTCTCCATTCAGTATATCCATTCAAATCCTCATTCGAACACTGGTTCGAATAAATGCTATGGTGGGAAAGAAATTTGAGATCATATGTTGAGGGGAGTTTCCATTGTCCCTCCTACTCTATCCCTATATTATCCAAACACCAACATGCTTTGTGAAGAAGAGCCAATGAATCAATGTACCAAGTTCTTTTGAGCGCCTACAGTACGTCAGGGGTTGTGACATATTCACTGTTACTGCTAGGTGAGAAGTTTTTGGTTGTGAGATAGATGCAAGCAGGCAAGTAAGGAAAGAATAAGAGCAGAGGTACTATCAAGCAAAGCTGCTGGTCGGCAGTACCCGCTGGGGCCAGTGGGTGTTCTAACTGGTCAGTGCCTGTGTCTGCTGCTAAATCTTGATGAACACACCTGCCGCCAAAAGTTTGGTACTTTCTTTGAACTGCAATTTGGATCTTTGTCTTTTTCCACACACATATGCATGGTTAAATTAGATTAAATACTTTATACAAGAAACATATAAAGGGTCACTTAAATACTGTGGTAGTTAGATTCAGTTGTCAACTTGACCAGGTGAAGGTACCTAGTCTTGTTGCTGTGGACATGAGCAAATGGTACGTGAACCTCATCTGTTCCTGATTACATCTGCAGTCGGCTAGGAGGCGTGCCTGCTGCAATGAATGATGTTTGACTTAATTGGCTGGTGCTTAAATGAGAGAGCGCAGTGTAGCACAGCCCGAGCAGCTCAGCATACCTCATCTCAGCACTTGCAGCTCAGCCCAGGCCTTTGGAGGTGCAGAAAGAAATCACTGCAGGGAAGCTGTTGGAACCCAGAGGCCTGGAGAGAAGGCCAGCAGAGATCGCCCTGTGCCTTCCTATGTAAGAAAGAATCTCAGTTGAAAGTTAGCTGCCTTTCCTCTGAAGAACTAACAAAATAAATCCCCTTTTATTGAAAGCCAGTCCATCTCTGGTGTGTTGCATTCCAGCAGCTAGCTAACTAGAACAAATACCATCCATCTTAATGAGAAACTACATTAATTTATAACATCAAAGGAATGGATGCATATGTATATGTGTGTGAGTGTGAAGGTGTGTGTGCTTTCTCTGGCATCAATTGCTTCTGCATCCTTTCCCCCTGCCTGGGCACCAGGGCCATCTAGTTCCATCCGTTTCCTCCTTCCCCTGCTGTTTTGGAGCTATCCTGTGCTCCAGAAGAGGCCATGCTCTTTTAACCCATGTGGGTGTGACCTATTTGGGTAGGTCCTTTTGATCAGGTTATTTCAATTGAGATGTGACCCTCCCTTTCAAGGTGGGTCTTAATCCTTTTACTGGAGTGCTTTATGAGAGGATAAAAGATAGAAAAAGCTCAGAGAGCTCAGAGAAGCCTCAGAAGAAGCTAAGAGTTGAGTTTAAGAGAAACATATAGAGAAAATCCCCAAATAAGCTACAGGAGGACCCACAAAAGCTTAGAGAGGAAGTCACTGGAACCAGGAGCTGAAAGCAATGAAACCCGCAGCGAAGGACCAGCAGATGCCAGATGTGTGCCTTCCCACGTGAAGGAGCTGGCCTGGATGCCAGCAGCCTGTCTTAGAGTCCAGGTATTGTCCTGTTGATGCCCTGAGCTGGATGTTTTCACAACCTAAGATCTGTAAACTGTAAACCAACAAATCCCCACTGTGAAAACCAGCCCACTTTGGGCGTATCACATCCCAGCAGCTTTAGCCAGTCAAAGCCCCCTGTGTACAATGAGGAGTATGAGCAGAGGCACACTGCTAAATGTTTGCCTGCCGGGACTGGGAGGACCTGATTTGTAGATTTGCTGATTCCCGGGGTGTAAACACCCCCATCATGGTCAGTTTCAAGCTCCCAACACGACATCACTAAATGTGGAGCTGGAAGTGACGCTCAGCAGGCACCACTGCAATGTAGGATGCTCCCCCCGCCCCAGCCACAGCAGGCACATGGCCTCGACAGCAGAGAGAGTAGTAAAATAAGTAGGAAGGGATGAGTTTGGAGTATTTATTGCTTCATTTTAATATAATTCAGTAACAATTAATATGATTTGTTTATGTTTCAGTTTATAACATGAATTTTTTTCATAAAGGCCATGCTTGATAACTGGCTCTCAAAATTCCCACAAATATAATAATCAGCTCTCGTGAGTCAGTACAAGCCAGTACCCCACTGACTGGCTCCCAGCAGGAAGCAAAAGCATTTTCTCCAATGTGCATGACAAACTTCCTCTTTTTTCTGCACGGCCTTTTGGGGTTCTGAGGGGTGAGTCCTCAGCCACAATGGAGATACAGGCCACACCTGTATCTCAATTCTGAGCTACTCCCATTGGACCCCTGGCTTGCTTTAGCCATGGATCCTTCTGGAATGCTTCAGAAAGGTCGATTCTGGGGAAAACTTTGCTCTGAGTATCTCCCATGGAGATGAAGTTGGGCCTTGATTCTGACATATAGACCTGTGTGTGCGGTTTGGTTGCAAATTCCAGAGTAGCCAAGGAGAGAGATACTTGTGCACGCTTTTATGAAAAAAGCTACGAAAACTGGCCTGACTCTGGGGAGTGCACGTTTCCAGACACCAGGATAGAAGCCCTGTGGCTTGAGTAAACGGTGACAGGATTGCAAATGCATTTGTGGAATATACTATTTTCTTACATAAACTCTCTATTTTAAACTTTCAATGAAAGAGCTAGATGATCTCTTGACACTAAATAGAGATCCAAATCCAGCTTTTGGGTTAAATCAAAGTCCATAGTTAGGGTTATAATGCAACCACTCCTGGGGCAGCCTGCTGTCCCCACAAGCCTGCCTCCATCTTCTGCTTCGGGAAGGTGCTGGTGGGGATCACTTGTTGATGCTCCAGCCCCCGAGCACCCAAATCCTTTCCTGCAAATCCTGATGCTGCTACAGGATCCCCACAAGCCAGCATGCCAAGGAGAGGGCACCGGGAGCAAGCACATCTGTTACCCCCTCCCAACCAAGACACATGCACACACAAAAACATATGCACCTCCACACAAACACATACACATGCAAACACACACCAATGTCCACATACCCAACTTGCAATCTGTTTTGGGGGGCCTTTTCTCCCATCGACTTACCTGAGTTGTCCTTTCTGTGGGTGAGTTATCCCATTCCACCTAAAGACATTACATGGCTTGGGTGCTGTCTGCTTTGAGCCTTACATCAACCCGAGCAAGGAATCATAGTGTCAGCAGTATAACTGCTCAACTCTTGATCACACTTTCTTTATTAGATGGAATCCCTTGGCACAGAGGGTTATACGTGTTAACACATGAAGATGTTAATACCAGAACAGGTACTACTTGAGTGGTGTTTTACTAAGATCCCCCAGTCTTTGAGTATATGATAAGGAGAGGTTGCAGAGCCCTGGTGGAGGATTAGTATCAGGAGAGGATTTTATTCACCAGTATTGCAGGGGAGGCTGGGCAGGACAACCAGCTGAGATCAGGGCACTGGTGAGCTCTTACAGTGGTGTGAAAACCAGGAGGTCATGAGGCTGTGCCTCATGCAGTGCCTTGTGCAGAGGTGTGCTGGCAAATGTTCAACAGCTGGCTCCCCAGGGAAACAGACAAAGTGTTGAGTTGTAGCATCTACCAATGACCGTGGTGTAAATACTCCCGCCATGGCTGATTTCAAACCAGTAGGGTGTTGGGGGTTAAATTGTGTCCCCCCCCAAAAGATAATATTGAAGTTCTAATCCTTGGTACCTGTGAATGTGTCCTCATTTAGAAGTAGGGCAATTGCAGATGAAGTTGTTTAGGTCAAGATAAAGTCACGCTGGAGTTATGTGGGCTCTTAATTCAAGACAGTTGGTGTTCTTAGAAGAAGAGGGAAATTTAGACACAGGCAGAGACACTGGCACTGAGAAGACAGCCATGTGATGATGGAGGCAGAGACCAGAGGGATGCAGCTACAAGTCATGCAACACCAAGGACTGCTGGCCACAAAAATGAGCCAAGAAGATCCAAGAAGGGATTCTCCCCTAGAGCCTTCACAGGGAGCATGCCCATGCTGATGCCTTGAAATCAGTCTCTGTGCCTCCAGGAGCATGTCAGAAGAAGGTTCTGTTGTTTTCAGCCATCTGGCTTTTGGCCATTTGTTGGGCAGCTCTAGGAGGTCCCTGAACACATTGTCAGGAAGAGATGTACATGATCTGCGAGAGCCAGCTCCCGCACATGGCTGCAGCTTACCACCCCCCAGGGGCATGGCCAGCCACGTGGCCTGGTGGCCAGCCACTGGGGTCTGAAACGGTTGCAGTGTGAATTGATGAATGACCCTGAGTGGAGCCTGGAGGGCAGGCGGCAGATGCGGGGGCCAGCCAGATGGCAGAGGCCACGGGGTGCCTTCTGTGAATGGTCCCCAGCACCCTTGTGTCTTTAGTGATGTCACTATATTCACTGCAGGCAGAGATGATCATGTCATCATGGTAAAGAGAGGTAGGGTAGAGCTTTGCACAAAATGGGGAACTCCAGCAGCCCACATCTGCAGGCTGATGTTGCATCTGAGTTCAAGTGTGGAACCAACTACAAAAAAAAAAAAAAGGCAAGAGAGCCATGATTTAGCTAAAAGTATCACAGAGATGCAGGAGGGCATGTGCTCCTTGTAGCATTCTTCACATTTACTTAATTTCACAATAACAGAGAACTAACTTTCCTCATAAAGCACCCAGATGGAACTGATCTCATGGGTTGGCAATTACTTTAAAATATATTCTTTTTATTAGAGAGGTTGTAGGCTTACAAATTATCATGCAAAAAATACAGAGTTCCCACAGACACTCCCCCCACCCCCGATAAACACACAGTTTTCACTAATACTTTGCATTAGCCTGGTACTTTTGTTACAATTGGTGAAGCAATATTATTATAATTCTATTAACAAGTTTACATTAAGGTCCACGGGTTGTGTCGTACAGTCCTATGTTGTTGTTTTTTTTCTGTTTTTATTCTACTAACATATATATAATCTAAAATTTCTCCTTTTTGACCACAGTCAAATGTATAATCCAGTGCTATTAATTACATTCATAGTATCATGCTACCACCACCACCATCCATTACCAAAACTTCCCCATCACCCCAAATAGAAACTCTGCACAAATTAAGCATTCACATCCCATTCTCTACCTCCACCCCCTGTCTTGGCAATCTATATTCTAGTTTCTGGCTCTGTGAATTTGCTTATTCTAATGATTTTCTATCAGTGAGATCATACAATATTTGTCCTTCTGTGTCTGGCTTATTTCACTCAATATGATGCCTTCAAGTTTCATCCATATTGTTGCACATATCAGAACTTCATTCCTTTTTACATGGGAATAACCTTCCATTGATTGTATGAATATACCACACATCCATTCATTGCTGATAGGCATTAGTTGTTCCATTTTTGGCAATTGTGAACATGCAGCTGTGAATATTGGTGTGCAATTATCTCTTCAAATACTTGCTTTCATTCTTTTGGGTATAAACCCAGAGCTGGTGCTGCCAAGCTGTATGGTAATTCTACACTTAACTTTCTGAGAAACCATCAAACCATTTTCCATAGTGGCTGCATGATTTTACATTCTCATCAGCAATGAACTAGTGTTCCTATTTCTCCACATAATTTTTCCCCTACATTTGTGACATATATATATTTAATAGTGGCCATTCCAGTGTGTGTGAAATAGTAACTCACCGTGGTTTTGATTTACATTTCCCTGATACCTAATGATGCTGAGCATTTTTTCATATGCTTTTGGCCTTTTGTTTAGCTTCTATGGAGAAACGTCTGTTCATATCCTTTGCCTATGTTTAAATTGGGTTGCTTTTCTTTTTATTGTTGAGCTGAAACGTCTGTTCATATCCTTTGCCTATGTTTAAATTGGGTTGCTTTTCTTTTTATTGTTGAGCTGTAGCATTTATTTATATATTCTGGATATTAAATCCTTATTAGACATGTTGTTTTCAAATATTTTCTTCCATTCTGTAGGTTGTCTTTCTACTGTCATGATGAAGTTCTTAGAGGCACAACAGTTCTTAATTTTGATGAAGTTCCATTTATCTATTTTTTCTTTGGTATAAAGTCGAAGAAATCATTGTCTAACACAAGGTCCTAAAGATGCTTCACTTTTTTTTCTAGGAGTTTTGAGTACTTCTATTAAGGCCTTTGATTCATTTTGAATTAATATTTGTTTATAGTGTGAAGTTGGCATCCACCTTCATTCTTTTGCATTTGGATGTCCAGATTTCCAGCACAATTTGCCGAAGGGACTATTGTTTCCCATTAAGTGGACTTGGCATCCCTGTCAAAAATAAATTGGCCATATATGGGGGATTTATTTCTGAATGTTCAATACTTTTCCATTGCTGCATATGCCCGTCCTTGTGCCAGTTGTTTTGTTTACTGCAGCTTTGTAATAATTATTTTATTGGAAGTGTGAGTCCTCCAACTTTGTTCTTTTTCGAGATGGTTTTGGCTATTTGAGATCCCTTATTTTTCCATTTAAATTTGGTAATTGGGTTTTCCATTTCTGCAAAGAAAGCTGTCGAAATTTTGATTGAGATAGCATTGAATCTATAAATTCTTTGGTTTGAATTATCATTTTAAGAACATTTAATCTTCCAATCCATGGACATGGAGTGACCTTCCAATTTTTTTAGTTCTTTGAATTCTTTTAGCAATGTTTTGCAGTTTTCTAAGTACAAGTCCTCTATATCCTTGAGAAAATTTATTCTTATATATTGGATACTTTAGTTGCTACTGTAAATGGAATTTCTTTCTTGATTTCCTCTTTAGATTGTTCATAACTAGTGTATAGAAGCACTAGTGGTTTTTGCATGTTAATTTTATACACTGCCACTTTGCCAAATTTGTTTATTCGCTTAGTAACTTTGTAGTGGATTCTTCAGGATTCTCTGAATATGGGATCATATCATCTGCAAACAGCAAAAGTTTCCAACTTTGATGCCCTTTAATTCTTTTTCTTGCCTAATTGCTTTTGCTAGAACTTCCAGTACAATGTTGAATAACAGTGGTGACAGTGGGCATCCTTGTCTTGTTCCTGATCTTAAAGGGAAAGCTTTCAGTCTTTCACCATTGAGTATGATGTTAGCTGTGGGTTTTTCTTATACGCATTTATGATGTTGAGGAAGTTTCCTTCTATTCCTGGTTTTCCAAGTGTTTTTATCAAGAAGGGGTGCTGCCTTGTTGCTCAAGAGGTAGCAGCGAGGCTGGAGGGAACTGCCTGATAATGTAGAGCTGTGTTCCAGTAGCCATGTTTCTTGATGATGACTGAACAATGATATAGCTATCACAATGAGACTCTGCGAATGTGGAAACCTTGTGTCTGATGCTCCTTTCAGCTACTATATCAACAAAAGAGTAGAACATATGGAATAGAA
>PVIY010013591.1:0-58765 GCA_004026745.1 Myrmecophaga tridactyla
GATTTCAAAGGCCTGCCTGTCTGCCTTCTGCCTTCCCCATCTTAGACCCTCACTCAGATGGGAGAGCTGAGCACAGCAGCCTGGGGAGCACATGGGCTGAAAATGAGCCTTCTGTGCATCTGCCAATGCAGGGCAGAGCCTCTCCCCCACCCTCCACGCCCTGCCTCAGTGACGGTGTTTGCTCCATGTCTCCCAAAGGACGACTGAGGCCTGAGCTCCCAGAGCCCCGGGCACCTTTCAGATCGTTGGCTGGACACCCTCCCCACCATCTCCTGCCTGAACAATTTGAATGGGGCCCTCTGAGTGCCAAGAATCAACTAGGCAGCGGCGGTGGGTGCTCAGGTGTCTCGGGGGCCAGCCGTTCAGGAGATGCCAACTCGGGATTCTGCATTTGTTTTCAGAGATTGTCGTCATAGTAGCGTAACACTACGACCTTCAGTCATCGCAAATGGTTGTTTTTCTGCTTGACTGTAAGTTCAAGGGCTCTGCTCTCACCAGACTGTTTTTAGTTGGCTTTTCTGATGACTTGAAAGCATGGCATGATCACTGTAGAAAATTTGCAAAATTCCAAAACATATCAGGGATCACCCTCAATTTCATCTCTCACAGAAAAACCCACGCTTCAAATTTTGATCTATTTCACTCCAGAGATACACAATCATCTGTGAAGTTACAAGCGATCCTAAGGAAAAAGTAGTGGGCACAGCACATAGCTGGCGCTCAACACATGTAGTTTGAAGGAATCTGTGAGAGGACAGTCCAATGAATGACGTAAAATGCAAATGGCAGTGAATAAAAATGGCACTTTAACATTAAGGTCTGTTGAGATGGCAACTGGAACCTTAGATACCTCCTAAAGGAATATAATTTTCTTTGGTATTGTGTATGTTAATTTCATAATTAAATTCTTTTTAATTTTCAGGAAGACCTCACATACACAGGACAGACATGCCACAATAGAAACATGGTATGGGTCAATGCATGAGGCAGGGATTTTTGCCAGAAGCAGCAATAAAAACAAAATACAACTGGCCACTGCCACTGGTCCTTAATGACCACCTCACTAGGTCTCTCCTGCCCCATCCCAGCCCTTGATCCAAGACAGAGGCTCCTGTTCCCAGGAAGATCCTTCCAGACTCTGCCCGAGCCCTCGGCGGGCACTAGTTCAAAACGTGTCAGGCACAGTCTGCACACAGCCGTCACTCTGAAAACAGAACCAACATTTCCTGAGCCCTTTCTGTGTGCCAGGCACTGTGCTAAGCACTTTGCATGTAGTATTTCATTTAACATTTACACCGGGCTTTTGTTATTGTCTCTGTTTTACAGATGACAAAGTTTAGCCCATAGAAGAAGTAGTTTGCCCAAGGACATAATGCTAGTAAGTGAGTGACGGAGGCAGAATTGGAATTTAGGAAATTTGACTGCAGAACCACCCTGCTTTTAATCCTGTACTATACTGCCTCATGAATTGTGAATGGATAGGTGGAGAGATGGATGAATGGATAGATGATGGATGAACAGGTGGATGTATGGATGGATGAATGAGTGGATGGATGAATGCGTAAATGGATAGATGGACAGACGGGTGGATGGTGATAAATAGAAGATTAGGGATGAATGGGTGGGTGAATATGGAGAAGTAGACGGATGGGTAGTGGATGCAAGGAAGGAGAGGGAGATGATGAAAGGAGGTGAATGGATGGACAGAGGGATGGGTTGGTGACGGGGAAGGATGGATGAATGGATGGATTTTATGTGGGTACATGCCATGTGGAGAACAGTCAAGCACTAGCTCATGTCAGCTTCCTCCATCTTGATCCAATGCCTCAGTGGGGAAGCAACTTAGAGGATGACCTACGACCTCAGGAGAGCCCCAATCTGTCTTCCCTCTCATCTTATCTGACCCATCCAAGGACTGAGTTTTTCAAGCCCAACAGGCCATGGGTATCTTCTTGCCATATGGACCTTTCCAATAGGATGTAGAGAATTTAAAGGGCATCAGGGAGAAGATGGAGCAGCCTTGCTCACCTCCCCTTCCCCTAGACATAGACACTCTCCTGCTTGGTGCTCCCATATGTATTTTTCTACTTGAGCAGCTCTTGCACTGATTTGTTAGATGTTCTCTTCCATGGGATTATAAATGTGAGAGCGGAAGTTTTGCCCCTTGAGGCTCCAACAGCCCCAGCTCCATACTTTGCACACAGAGGGGGCTCAATAAATATGTGTGCAATTGCTTCCAAAGTCCCAAACATAACCACCCCCCGCCCCCACCCCCGGGCCACAGAGAAACCAGAGTCCAGTTGCAGAATGAGCCATCTGCAGTTACTTCTCCATCCACAAGAGAGCACAGTGTCTTGAAGCTCAAACACAAATTCTTTTGTAAATGCCTGGTGTACTTACAGAACACTGTATAACTCAAAAATTATAATTAAAATGTCTTAGCTCCTGTATTTATAGTAACATTTAAACTACTGTGCTTTCTTGAAGTCAGTCATTTACTTGAGAACAGCACACTTTATGGGGAACAGACCTTTGAAACGGTACCACGGGGATCTAGCCCAGGCACATGTAACTCAATATATGTCAACAGCTGTAAAAATATTGGTGGGAGAAGGCAGGAAAAAAGCCATGAGCCCAGATCAAGTGCCCTGTCTCTCACATCTGACTGTTTTCAGCGGCTCCTCCTCTCCCAAATAATTGGGCCACTTTGGTGCCTGCTGTCACCCAAGGCAGGTCCCTCGTTGAGGCTGAGATGATCAAAAAGGTTATAAATGAAAATCATTTCGACGCTGGCGGCCTGGAGAGTGACCAGGGCCATGCACGGCAGCAGAAGGGCCTGTTCTAATCTTCCCGACTGCACGGAGAGTATTCCTAGGGCGCGAGCAGCTCCCTGGGCGAGGCCATGGTAAATTCCGCCTAATCCCTTCTGCATACAAATGAGTGCCTGGCAGGAGGGACGGGGCTGCAGCCCAGCACCCGGGCTCCGGGACCTCCTCCCTGGGTTGGCTGTCTTAGCTGAACAAATAATCGTCCAGGCTTGACAGGCGAGAGGGGCTGTGGCTGGGGAGAACTAGAGGGAGGAACCCCCAGGGCCGGGGCCAGGGGCGTGGGGGAGGGGAGACCGCACTAGGAGGTGCTCGGGGGTGTGCAGAGGCACTGCTTGGAACCCACAGCTCAGAACACACAGGCATTTGGGTGGCAAGGGGAGGCCTGGCCGGAGGGCCAGGGGGCTGGACCAGGGGAGGGCATGGCATGCTTGTCAGCCTGGGAGTAGCCTTCAGGGACAGTTCCAAGGCTGGAGGAGAGACAAGGTTGCAGACCAGTTTGGGTGGGCACTGGATTCACCAAGGTGCAGAGTCTCATCTTCCCCACCCCCGAAAGGCACGTGGGTGTCAGAAGGGTCCCTCTCCACCATCAGGCAAAGGGAGGCCAGCAAGCAGTGGGTCCAAGAGAAAAGGCCCCCAGCCTGAAGCCCCCCTCAGCTGCACCACCCAGACAGGGCACTCCCCTGCAACTAATGATAACCCAAGTGCTAGTGGCGAGATTCAGGGGAAGACCCCCGGGCCTGGAAACCTGGGGGCTGCACAATGATGGAACAATGGGGACATAGCCCAGAGAGGAGATGGGGGGGGGCGTTCAAAGAGAACAAACAGATGGATAAGCACCAGAGTTACAGTGTTAACACTGCAGTAGGCTGGGGTGGTCTCCGAAATCGGTTTGGCTTCCAGGAAAATGGGGGAGAAGACTATCTTCCGAATCAGTTCTGAGTCCCGTGGTCAAGTCTGGAGGGCAAGGTTCGTAACCTGAGCGCACGACGGCCCTTCGAGAGTGGGCGACGTTCACAGACGCGCTGCGTTGGACCCAGGTCATCTCTGCGCAGGGCAGAGGGATGATTTAAATACTTCAGTATATGCAAAGCACTTAAAACTGGTCCTGGCACAGAAGCACTCAAGAAGCTTTAACTGATTAGTGCAATGCTCATTTTTCGGGAGAGAAAGTTTCAAGGCACAGAAAACAGTTAGTGGCCACTGCTCCAAGCTTTGAGCTGCCTGCTGGCCAGGCAAAGGGTCTTTCTGGGAGCCACTTCCCAATCTGAAGTGGGAAGTCTGGGGTAAGAGGAGCAAGCCCGGAAGTGGCCTGAGGGGAGCCCTCCCCAGTGTGGCAGGGACATTAAATACTCAGCTTAACAGGGGGTCCACAGTAGGTCCAGGCACACACATACGTATGTACCTAACTACACAGCTCAAGTGCCAACACTGGTCTAACTGCCCAGGGACACCCCCTCTCTCTCTCTTTATCTCTCTCTCTCTCTCTCTCTCTCTCTCTCTCTCTCACACACACACACACACAAAGCACATGTACCCTACATCCTCATCTTCCATGAAAATCAGCAGGAATTGCACATTTTAAGGAACCAATTAGGCTCAGTGTGTATTTGACAACCTTTCAACCTCCAGAAGACATTTATTTTTACAACGCTCCCCAGCTGAGAAATTACTAGGTTCCTGAATAGTCCTGGCATCGGGACGCACCAAGGTGTATCTGGGAGCAAGGAAGGGACCCAATCGGAGAGGCCAGGTACAGCCAGCCACGGCCACCTGGAAAGTGGGCCTCGGGGGATGGGGGGTTGTCTCCCCAGGGTCAGGGACCCCCCCGTGGCCCAGGCTGACCACGGGGATGGCCTGGGTCAGCTGCCCGCCTGGGAGATGACAGTAACAGTTTTGAAGGTGTATGTGCCCCTCCACCTTTCCATCACCCCCTGTGTGCCTCTCTGAGAGGACGCCATGTGCTTTAGGTGGAGGTGCACCCATCTCACAAAGAGGGAAAACTGAGGCCCAGGGAGGTCTTACTGACTTATGTGAGCCCTTGTCACACAAAAGGTTCAAGCCAGGGTCCAACTCCAGCGCTAGTTCCATGGCCTGCTTTGTTCTTCCCTTCTCAGCACAAATGGCTGCCCTTTGTGTCAGATTACCTGTGATTTCAGGCCAGATGGGGAGGGACCCTCTGAGTTGGGGGGGGTCAGGGGACAGGGCAGAACTGGGAAAGAAAAAAAATGAGAGAGTGGGGAGGGGATGGGAGGAGGAAAACGCGGGCTAGTAATGAGGTTGGGTGGGCGAGAGCATCAGCCCAGGTCAGGTGGCTAGACCATGCCCCCAGTTTTACCAGACAGCACCAGCAGCCTTGCACATCAGGCTCTCTCTCTCACAGAAAAAAAGGACCCCAATCCCCCCATCCCCGGAATGAATGGTTGGACCCAAGCACATCTCAACACCAGTGACTTATCTCTCTCCCTAGAGCACAAATGTTCCCCAAGTAACAGACTGGGACCTCGTGTCCTTGCCAAGGAAGGCACAGGTCACGTGCTACGGTTTCCCACCAGCTCTGCCGACCTTGGCCAAGCATCATCGTTGCACATTTGAACCAAGCTTTCCTGCGTGCATCAGAATCACCAGGGCGTGGCTGGGAAACAACACCGAGATCCCTGAGTTGCAGGGATATTTCACAGAAGGGTCCCTCCTTCTCTACCATCTTCAAATAAGGATGAGTGAAATCGAAGCACTCTTCTTGTCAAGCAAGCCCACGGATACCCCCAGCCGAGGCATGAACAGTGCCACTGCTCGTGAATTGACAAGAGTCCATCTGTGATGTAAATGCCAACCTCTCTTTGGTCTTTGGCCACGTCAATGTCACGGTGACTTTGTAGGGTGGGAGGTGTTCCCGGAAAGATGCCACCCCATCACCACGGCCTGGACCCGGGTGCCAAGCAGGCTCGGGCTCATGGTAGCTTTGTCTGCACCTCTGAGTCAGCAATCTCACAAGCAGCAGGTTGGCGATTTGCAAAACAGCAATTGCAATCAAGCCGGTGGCAAGTGCCACATCACTGACATCGACGAGAGCCACTGCTGGAGCCGTCAAGCCCCCCCACCCCATCCAGAGACCCCCCACGTCGGCACACACTTTAAAAATTGGGGAGGACGCTTGGTCAGTCGTTTTCATGAATCTTTGCTGCCTGGACAGATTAAACCCAGGCCCCAAGTGGCTCTCCCAGTTGACATTTTTTCTTTCAAAAAGGCAGAAGTTACTGAGAGCCAAGTTCTTGCAGCCGAATTCCTGGACACAGTTTCCAACTCTTCCAATCAGCCGGCTCTGCGGTGGGGCTGGGATTTCAAGCTTGCCACAGTATGAAGTCCAGTTTGGGCTATATTCCCTTCCCTCTCGCAGTGTGATGAAGGTTTCCCCGCAAAATCAAAAGGCTTACTGTCAAGTTTCCGATTGGTCTGCACGCCGCGCTATCGTGCGCGGTGATGGGAAGGAATACGAATGCAGTGCAGGCTCTGCCATGGGGCCTGGAGGCCTCGTCCAAGCCGTCCAGGGACCTTATGAAAGTGGAGCGGAACTCTTTTCATGTATATTCCAACTGCTGAAATTCCCCAGACGCACCACAGTGTGCAAACGCGGTGTAAAAAAGAACAATGGCTGGATAAAAACCGAGGCAAGTCCACCAGGTACAGCGAAGACAAACCAGTCCTACTAATGTGAGGGGAAACCAACCCTGGATCCTTCTCCGCTTCTCCTTCTGTCTTTTCTTTGTTTTTTCCCTTTTGCATTTGGAACGCAATGAAAATAAAGTCACCATGTTTCCGGGGGAGATGGCCTGCTCTTTACTTGCACAAAATATACACACAAATTCACCAAAGGAGGTTGACACTTGGGAAAAACACATAGATGACGCTCGAGGCTCAAACCAGTGGATGCAATTTATGTCTTCATTCTTTTTTTCCCCTTCAACTATATATTCCATGTCTAGGTATATCTGCAGATATATGTTTTATATAAAATAGTGGTGTGCTGAAGACAGCTCAGACTGGCTCCCTACATCTGATTGTGTACTTCTCTGACCAACTCCACGTTCGGTAAAGTCATACTGGTAGCTTGAAATCAGCCATAGTGAGAGTATTTACACCACAGAAATTGGCAAATGTTACACATCAGAATTTTTTTCCCTGAGAGCCAGTTGTTAAACACTTACCAGCACACCACTGTACGTATAAGTAAATGGATGAATGGATATATTCATGCATGTGTGCGTGTATATATAGAGAAAAAGGGATTACAGACACATGCTATTTGTATGTTTCCCCTAACTCGTTACTTCTCTTTGAATATTCCTCGTAAGCAATATAAGAACCAGGGATCCAAGTGAACCTATATACTTTTATAATAAAGAAAAACAACCTGCTCTCTCAAAATAAAAAGCCAGAGCTAAAGTGATTCCTTTTTGCCAGGCATTAACTTTCTCCTATTACTGCAAATTTGCTGCACTTGTATTTTCTTCCAGTCCCAGAATTAAACACACTTCTAATTTCTCACTTCAGGTGCATTAAGTGCGGTATAGGGCACAACTGAATAATTTTATTGATAATAAATTTTATAATCCATGCAGCACTTGCTGAAAATGGATGTGTTCTGGATGCATTCATTATTTCTCCTAATTTGGAGGCCACAGGACTGCCGCAGCCCTGCTCACTGAGCCTTCTGATAATTGCTGGCTATTTTCTACTGGTTTGAGGCCCGATCGACAATTCAGGCACATGCTCGCTTTATGCGGATAAATTACAATAACCAGTTTATCAGATTATTACTTTTATTAATTTAAGAGACTGCACAACATTGATGAGTGGTTTCTATCTCCTGCAGACAGAATTTATCCTACCAGTGTGATGGTGCCACAAGACACCAGATATGGAACACCTCGCTAAATACGCCGTCTCCTGCACACGCTCCCTAACCACCCAACTAAAACATCTAAGGGGAGCAAACATTGTGGGAAAGTGGACTGACTGGGGTTGAGAGGGAAGAAGTAGGGGGGAAGGAAGTCCAAAGAATGGTTGGTTAGTTTTGAGCTTGCTTAAAAAGGATAATGGTGAAGAATAGGGATTTTGAAGTCAGATAAACCAGAATTCAGTCTCAGTCACCTGCCTAGTGGGTGAAACCCTGAGACAAGTCAACTCCCTGACCCTCTGTTTCCTGATCTGCCAAATGGAGCTAAAAACAACATCTACCCATCAGGACTTGGGAGGGTGGATGAGATAATGCATGTAAAGTGCTTGGTAGGAAGCCTGGCACCTGGAAAGCACCCAATGGGTGGCAGCTTTTGACTGTTCATGGGCCTCTACACTCAAGAGGAAGTCAGGAAAACACATGCACCAAGTGAGAACTGCCAAAAAATACAGAATTTGGAAAATGGGTCCAATTTAGCTGCCTGTGATTGTCATGGCAGCCCAGGGTGAGTTCCCCATCATGAGAGGCATTCAAGTAAAACTGGGCAGCTGTAGAAGAGAGTCATGAATGGATTCCGGGGTCAGGCAAGATGACTTGTGGTTCTAGGATTCTTGTCAAACAATCCTAGAAGAAAGAGGAATCTGACCAAATTTCTGACATTCGGGTGTTTCCTGCACATCCAACACAGTTCTGATATGTTATTTCCTTTAACCCTCAAGATAATCATTATCCTCAATTTATAGAGGAGAGGTCTGAGGCACAGAGAGGTTAAACAACCTACTCAAGGTCATACAGCCAGCAAGGAGCAGAGTCGGAACTCAAGCCCAGGTGGTCTGCCTCCTAGAGCTGGCTTCTTGGTCTCTAGACCCATATGCACTGCCTGCCCCCACAAACACCCTTGAAACCCCCATTGCATTGGCAAAGCCAGCTCAGGAATCCAAGCAGAAACCTGAAACATGATGATGCCTTAAGAAAGAAACCCCCCATCTTCACATCTGCTTACAACCCCAAATTCTCCCACCCATAGGCTGAGCCCATTTCCCAGCATCTGATGTCCAAGGGCTCATCACACATCAAGGCTTTGGAAACACAGCCTCTTCCCAGTGCAATGGCCCTCTCCATCGCTGCAGCCAGTAGCCTCATTCGCTAGCAGCTCCCAGTCTGGGTTTGTGTTTCTTCAACAATCAAATGCACCTGATATTTACACCCGCTACCACCATGCTGCCTGGTGGCCTGACCGGGTAAGGACTCAGTACATGTTTGCTAAAGGGATGGATAAATGAGTGAATTAATCCACTATAGATGTACCACACAGACAACTGCAAATGAATTAGGAGCATATGCTGTTCTATTTATAGTCATAATGCTAGTAGCAGTTTAGTTGAATTTATGCCTTTTTTTTTTCAGTGAAGACTCACCTGGCCCCTCAAGTGGGGAGTATTTTGCTTTATACAAAAATAAGGACATATCCAGGTTTCTTCCTTGCCATTCTGATTGTTCTAAGAATGGAGTGGCCTAGAGGGACTTTCAAGTTACATCTGTGGTCATCAATAGCAACCCTGTCCTCCAGCCTCAAGTCAGCCTCGAGGGCCACGGCCAGATTCTGGCCAAGAGCCTTTCCCATCACAGGAGGAGACATACCTTAAAGGTCCCAAAAGGGACGTCCCAAAGGCTGAACCTCCATGCTGCAGCCAGAGGGAACCTAAGGTCAGCCAGAGGCAGGTGGCTGTGCCAGCTCATTTATTTCCTGGGCAGAGGCAGACCTGGGCAGCTCCCCAAATTCAAGAGCAACCCCCCCCCTGCCCATTTTGGCCAGGGAGCCTGTGGGGATGGTGTGATGACACTAAGAATGGTTTGGAAATAATGCGGAAACATAGGATGCCCTGGTGCCCCCAACTCCAAACTAGCTGTCTGTAGTAAGCCCCTGTAAGAGGCTGGGACCACATGCTCAGTCCCAGGCCCAAGGCTGCTGCAGCCTTTTGGTTCCGGGGACCCAGGTTCTATGCAAAGGCCCTGGGCTGGGCTGGACACCCCCCACCACTCTTCTCCCTGCTTTCTGAGTGTCCCAGCATTCCACCCACCCCTCTCCCCTCCTCCTGATGAACAGCCGGCCACCTCATTTAGAAAGCTAACTTTCCTCCAAGTTCCATCCTGTTCTTGAGGTTTCGGTTGGAAACTTGGCCTAGATGACAGCTGTGTGGGCCTCTCCCCAGCTCGACCCAGCAGGAGTTCTAATACACTTCATTCTGGGGCTGGTTGCTGCTTTTAATCTATCAGCACGGCGCCGCAGCTGCTGTAAGCTAGCTGAAAATTGTCTGCATACGGGGCAGACCGCTTGTAACCCTTTTCAGTGCAAACGTGCGTGCAGCAGAAAAGCACCACCCATCTCTCTCATGCCTAGGAAATGGGTGGGCCCAGGGCGACCAGGGTCTTCCCACCACAAGTTCCCCCACCCGAAAACCCAGCAAACTCTTCCAGAAGCTGGGAGGCATTCTTGGCTTGGGGATTTCACCCTCCTGGTTCAACTTCTTGCATCGAGGAGGGCTAAAAGGCTTTTTCACAAGCCTGAACCAGACCCTTCTGCCTCAGGACCCCTAAGGAGGCTTCTCTGGGATTCTTTGGGAATGGAGGTGGCTCTTCTCCCCAGGGCAGCAAGCCCAGGTTTGCCAAGGGCCTCCCAAGTGCCACCCAATCCTGATACCCAGGGAGAGACTGGCCCAAGGCAGCATCACCTGATTCTGGAATCTGCTGGCACAATCAGCTGCAAAGGGTCTCCAGTCGATCCGCTCAGCAGCGTCAGACCCAACGGGGCTCCGCCGACAGGGGAGGTTGAAATTCTTGCCAAATATTAATAGTTACATTCCTTACAAAACAGCCAGTACCCTTCAGGCACTGAACAAAATTTTTGATGTCAATAGAGAAAAAGAAAGAGGGAAGAAAAAAAAGTCATAAAAAGGAAAGGGATGGGATAAAGAAGAGAAGGGAGGAGAAGGGGATGGCAGGCAGGAAGGAGGGGTGAGAGCAGGACTAAGGAAGGTGCTCCCATCAGAAAGCTTCCTCCCTCCCTCCTCTGTCTTTGCAAACCCCTTGGTGGCCAGTGGGAGGAGGAGAGATCTCACTTGGTTTTCAGGGAGGTGCTCAGAGTAGGGGTCCACGCCTCAGCCCCTAGGTTTCCATCACTAAGGGAAGAGGCAGGCTCCCAGGCTTCTCCACCGGCCCAGTAGTACAGCCTCCTCTGCTCCCAGGTAGGTGCAGAAGGGAAGCTTCCCCTTCTTCTACCCAAGGAGAGCCCAAGACAACTCCCACCCTGCCCACTGACCATTCAGCGCTCTCTGTTGGCAGAGCAGCACCCGCCCACAGAAGTTTGGGCCACCCAGCCAGGGCAGTAGACCCGACACCCCATTCCCAGAGCAGTGGGTGCAGATCGACCAGCCCCAGCCCAGCCTTGAAACTGGCTGGGAGAAGAGGGGCTGCTACAGAGCAATGAAAGGACTGGGGGGTGGAGAGGGGACCCACCTCCCCAAAATCAGCCCAACTCCAAACCCAGTCTTCCCTCAGAATTCATTCGGCAGCAGCTGTATCTCTTTCATTTGAGTAATTATCATATAATTAAGTGCATGAATTACAAGAGAGCCAAGGCATTAAATTAAAATATTTAATGCTTGTAAATCTGAAAATGATTACTTTGCTGATGCGCAGCCAGTGAGAAGTGAGGCTAATGGCTCAGCGGCCAGCGCCGGGAGGAGGTGGTGGAGGCCGGGCTTCACCTCGGAAGCAGAGAAGGCAAAGGGGGCGGACTTGGGGGAATTTGGTGGAGGGGTGGCAACGACCTTGAGAGGGGGCAGCCATTCCACAGATCTCACAGCTGATTCTCCCAGCAGGGGAGAGGTGTCATGCCTAAAATGCATGCCAACCTGCAACCATGGGGTGAGGAGGAAGACAGCATCAACTTACTGGGGAATTGCAAAGGGAGTTTGAAAGGTTTGGGGGAGAGAAAGAGGGGCACAGGAACAAAGCCGACGACATCATTCACAGGGAGGGTTCGTGTTCCTATGTGGACAGATGAGGACACTGAGGCACAGAAAGGCAGTGAGACTTGCCCAAGATCACACAGCAAATGGCAAGCAGAGACCCAGGTTCGGCCTTGGACAACCCAAAGCTCCAGGCCGATAAAGTTGTACTGAGCCAGCTCGTCTGGCCAGGCTGGCTTTTATGAGGCCCAGGACAGCGCAAGTCAATCTTCTCATATCCCAAACCAACCTCTCCCCTCTTGGGAAGAGAAGGAGGTACAAAGCTCCCAAAATGATCACCCATGATGCTGACAAATAGTTTCACAAAGCATGAACAGGGGTGAGCTTTGGGTTTGCATCCAGAAAACACCACACACTGTCCAACAGAGCCAGGCTGGACAGAGCCCCAGGAGGGTTCAAAAGAAAAACGGCTCTCAGCCAGAGCAAGTCCTGCCATCTCAATCACCTCTCCTGCTGGCCAGCCAGAGCTCAGGCTGCGTGTCCGTTCCAGGTGGGATGGGGAGGGGTACTGTCAGGAGTGGCCCCAGCTGGGGAGGGTCCAAAGGATGGACTTCCAGTGCAGGTGCAAGACAAGGAAGCACATGAGAAGGCAGGAAAGAGAAGAGGAAGGCCCCTTAGCCCGCATGGCTAGACTGGAATCATCATTCGTTGGCCCAAAAGACCCTTAGATTCTGGCCTCCCCACCCCCACTCCCACCCCTTCCCTCTGCTGGTGGCCACCTGGCCATTGCAGCGAAGATATTTAGTTCCAGTTCAAATGACTCAAGTCCTGCGAGGCAGCAGCATCTTTACTCCTCGGGAAATGGAGCTGGGGTTTGATTCCTGCCAGGACCCACCTTCCTTCTCCTGGCAACCAGGGCCCAGTTGTCCACCAAAAGTTAACCCTGCCCATAGGGGAGCACTTGACTTAGGCCTGGCCAATTGCTGTATCCCATACCTCTGGATGAAGCGATTGGTTCAGGGATGAACGTGTGACCCAGCCCAGCCCATCTTCAGAGTCTTCCGGTATTATTAAGGATAAAAGACTCCCTTGCCCCTGGGATTGCTAAACTAGTGGGATGAGAGCTTGGAGGGTCTGGTGGTCATTTTCTCTGTTTGGGGGGGACAACCTGGGCTTAGAAGGAGCAAATAGAGAAAAGCAGACCTTGAGAAAGACAGAGAGGGAAATAGAGAGACAGAGCCCAGGGCCTGAGCCCACCTGTGCCATGAGGACATCCGTCCCAGGAGCAGTGACTCAGTTCCCTTTGTGACTTAAGCCAATCTGAGGCAGGTTTCCCACTTTCACAGCTCAAAAATTCCTGGCAAATGTGTTTCTCCTAAACCTTCTGTTCCTTTCAGGTAAGGGCTTTGTCCTTATTATTTGTCAGTCTGTCTTTCTCCTTCCTACCCTCCAACCCCCTCCCGGGGCCCCAACCTCCAGTACTTAGTATAGCGACGGTGTACTAAATGCATGACTAGATGACAGATGTCCCCAGTGAGGGCTCTTCAAATCGCCATCTCCAGCCCATCCACCTCTGGAACAGCTGATATTGGTATCACTCTGCTCGCGCCACTGTGGGCCAAGGCCTCCTTGAGGCAAGGATCTCGTCACAGCCTTCTCCTTCGTTCCAACCTCCAGACCTTTTTCTCCACCTCCCCATGTCTGAAATGACCTCCTCCTTCAGGGGTCAGACTAAAGCCCTGAGGCTCCTTCTAGGAAGTTCTCTTAGAACACTAAAACTCCTCCCTCCAACGAGCTCCCCAAACACCTACTTTGCACACACACTGATGACTAGTCAGGTTTTCTCCAAAATCACCCTTCGCTGTCCGCTGCCATACCCTTCTTCAGGACACCATCTTTCCTTGCTTGGATGGCAACAGCCTCCCAAACAGCTTCCCATCTCCCAGGGAAGGTTTGCCTTTCTCATTGCCTCACCCACCCCAGAATGAGCCTTGTATGGACTCCCTGGAGATGGGAGTTGCCAAGGGCCAGACCACCCCTACAGACCCTCCAAGGCTTAGGGAAAATCCAATGAGTTTTCAGATTGGAAAGTCAACTGCACAGAGCAGACACCCATAAGGGTCAGGTTGGCAAGGTTTGTTTTCCAGAGTGGGAGCATGGCAGGTAGAAAAGGGCTGGCTCGGGAGTCCTGTGGGCTCCAAATTCCTGCCCTAAGCTTTCCTTAGCTGCCCATTTGGCCTCTGCTAGGGCTACTTTGAGAGCCTCAGTTTCCTCATCTGCAGATGAAAGTAAAAGCAGGCTTGTTGGGAGGCCCACGGCATGTGGATGCTAAGCACCTCCTCCTAGTGACACAGCAGGTGCAGGATAATTGGCAGCTGCAATCATCCTGATGATGGTCATGTGTGCCCCCAGTCCAAGTGCAGAGGGGCTCAGAGAAAACAACTGTCAGCTGAAATGGGCCATTCTGAATTAAAAACACAAATAAGTTAACAAAAATGGCAGGAATTGGGAGCTTACTATGTGTTGGGCTTTATTCTGTTTCTATTCATTAACCTTATTTAATCTTTGCAACCATCCTATGAAGTTATAATGATTATTATACCCATTTTACAGAGGAAGAAACCAAAGCAGCAAGAGCTTAAGCATCTTGCCCAAGGGATTCCAGTGCTGACAAGCCACAAGACATGATCTAAAGCCAGGTCATCTGGGATCCAGAGTTGGGCCCTTCAGACAGCTTGCCCTTCTCTTCCTATGGAGCCTGCCCTAAGTGATGGGCTGGAGGTGATAAAAAAAAGAAAGTTAAATAAAATATTCCTCATCCCCAAACTCAGGACCATACAAATATGCTAGAAGGAAGAAACACTCTGAGCTGCATTTCTAGGCATTGCCTCAGTAGAAAAAGGACCTCTAATTTGGCCCTGGCACAATAGAATATAAATCATCCAGCCTCAACGCATGATTTGAGGCCCACCATGGCAGGCTCTTTCATTCATTATTTCATTTAATCCTCACAGCAACCGTTTGAGATAGGTATTATTATCCTCCCATTTTACAGAAAGAGTTGAGGTTCAGAGAGGTTAAGTGACTCTGCTGTGGTCACACAGCATCAGCAGAGCTAGGAATCAAAGCCCACAATGGTTCCAATAAATCATGCTTTCTTTCTTCATTTATATTGAGGGGGGTGTAGTTATTTAATTTTTTTATTCTTTCTCTCTCTCCTTTTTCTAAAGCTCATGAGGAGTCAAGAGAAGTGCCTGTTAATGAGGAATGAAATGGTCTGCTATAGTTTGCTGCAAAACAGTAGGCTTAATTACCAGAAACACTTCCCCAACCAAATCACTTAATTGAATTCAGATAGCATGTTTGATGTTATATATAACATTTTACAAGTAAAACAGATGTCCTTGAAAACATTTCCAATCAGGGCTGGACCAAACAGTTGTGTGGCGATGAACCAAACAGTTGTGTGTCGACACATAGACACACAGACAGTTCCATCTCCCATCCCATCCCACCTCCAACATTACTGTGTCACCGGAAAACTTTCAGGGCCTCCTCTCCACCCCTCACAGAGCTCATGCTCGGCAGTGCTGGAGCAGAGGCATCTGGCAGAGACCAGGGCTGTACAGAGCCTCCTGGAGCTAATGGAGTAAAAGCAGGTGGGCTGAGGGGATGGATGGATAGGCAGACAGCCACCCTGGTTTGAAGGGGGCCAAACAATCATCAGTCATTGACTACAGCTTTTTGAAGAAGGCCCTGAGCATCCTTCTTTATTTGCTTGTTTTTTCATTCAACAGACATTGGCTAAGAACCTACTATGTGCTATTCATTTATTCAGTCATTAAATGTTTACTAAGTACCTACCATATATTTTGTTTTAGTCATTCCATTCATTCACTCAGAAAAAAACATTCATCAAAACACTGCATGCAAAGCACCATGTCTTAGTGGTAAACCAGATGGCCATGGTCCTTACACACTTAGAGCTCACAGTCTACTGGGGAGGGAGATGTTCACCAATTGGACACAAGTTCCTACCTAACTTCCAGCAAACTGAAAGCTGGACGTGAAGAATGAGAGTTGAATGTGGGGAGGGTGCCCAAGGCAGAGAAAATGGCATTGCAAAGGCCTGTGACTAGGAGAGGGGAGAGGCCAGGGTGGCTGAAATGTAGATGGACGATGAGTAAATGGTAAAGACAACATTGGGGACAGGAGAGGGGGACACTGTGGCCATGCAGGGCCTTTTGGCCCACGTTGAATCTGCTCTACCAAAGGGCAGTGGGGAGCCACTGCAAAGCTTGGACGGGAAGGGACATATTCAGATGGCCACACCAACTCCAGCAGAGAGAATGGTTTGGAGGTGGAGGGAGCAGAATAGTTTCCAGAAGAGCAGCAAGGATGTCACGTTCTGTGCCAGGCACTGGGGATTCAGAAATGAGTAGGACGTGGCCCTTGTCTGCTAGAATCCACAGGTCACTCCAGGGACGCAGACAAGGAAGAAGGCAATTGCAGTCCTGGTTGACCAGATCTCAGGTGGCAAGGGGGCTTTCAAAACTTTAATATTTATTTGGTTTTGATAGTTATTTTGAAGTTACAAACAACATTAAAGGGGAGGATGAATTCTTTCATAAATTCATTCTTTCATTCAAAAATTACTTATTGGGCACCTATTGTGTACCTGGTTTCATCTGTCCCGTGGGATAGCATCCGTGTTTAAGGTCTTTCGGCCCCACAGGCAGACCCCAATACTCCTTCGTAGGCTTGTCACTCTCGACACACATCTTAGATATATATGTCCAGAGTCCAAACCTCACCACTCCAAAAAGCAGCACCTACTGTGTGCCAGGCACTATGGGGTGACTGATGGGGGAGCAGACACAGGCCTGTTGCCACCAACAAGAGCATGAGTTGCCAACAAGAGCTGGAAAGGTGACAAGTGGGACGAGAGGTGACACAGAACTCTGCAGAGGAGACTGTCCCATCCCGGTGGGAGACAAAAGCAGATCCCACGAGTAAAGGAGGACATCAGAGCAGTACCTTGGAACACGGGGAGGACTTTATCGGGGAGGGTGTGGCATATGGGCTAGGGGCATTGTAGACAGGAAACAGAGCATTTGCAAAATGCTCATGGAAGCTAAAGAATATGCAGAAAGGTCTGGAAATAGCTGCAGTACAGGTTGGGAACCAGAGGGTAATAAGGTTGATAAATAGACTGGGGCCAAGCAACAAACTTGTAGACTTTGTTCTGTAGGCAATAAGAAGCCAATGGAGTCCTTTGAGTGGAAAAGTGACTCCCAGAACATGAATCAGAGAGACTGGTGGAAGAGAGACCAATTAATCCACCACTACCATAGCTCAGGTAAGCAGTAGTGATGGTGTGGATGCAGCTGGTGGCCGTGGGAAAGGAAGGGACAGTCAGGCCTCCTTAAAAGCCACATTGAGGAGAGAGACTGAAAGTAGAGGTCCTAGGCAGAGCTGGGGGTAGACTAAATTGCTTACACTGTCTGAGCTAGACAGTGTCTTATAGAAAATAATCAGCCCACATGACCAGGGTTGGCTTAAGTTCCTATCAGTTGAGAGTGATATAAAGTGCCTTGAACATAAATGGGCCTCTTCGTAAGGGAGGGAGAGAAGGAGAAGGAGATTTGGTTACATAGGAGATGGGTAGAAGGGTGATGAATGGATGGATGGATGGATGGATGGATGGATGGATGGATGGATGGATAGGTGGATGGATGATTGGGTGGAGGGTGGATGAGCAGATGAGTGAGTTGGCAAGCACTTGAATATTTGGATGGGGACAGACGAGGGTAAGGATACATGTGTGATGGATATGAACTGATGAAGGGTGAGGGTGAGCAGTAGAGGGATGAAAGGATGGATGGATGGAGAGGTAGGTGAGTGGATGAATGCATGGGTGGGTTGATAGATGAACGAGCACAGACAGGCAATTGACATGTGGATGGACAGGTCAGCAGATGAATGTACCAATGGGCTTTCACCAGGTGGGTGGATGGATGTGCTGGCAATAACTCCCAGCAGAGCACCACTGGAGAATGTTGAGAGACTGGTACACATATTCTGGGTTGATCAACCTTGGGTCTCTTCTTGGCTTACTTCCTCATTACTAATTGAAAACTCTTTTCTCCCAGATCCGCCCTCAGCATTCAGCAAGATGGTCTAACAGCAAAAGCTGAATCAACTGAACTGATTTCTTATTTCAATTTGGTCCTGACTTGCTGTGTGACGTTAGGCAAGCCCCCTGCCCTCTCTGGGCTCCCATTTCCCTGATAGGGACTAGATCAAGGATGCCAATATTTGGCAAGCTGTCTGTAGGCCCTCACCTAAAAGAGACATCACTAACCAAGCCTCACCAATCTGTAAAGATTAATATGCAAACTGAATCCCAATCACCAGATGACCTTTAAGGGGCATGATTCTCAAACTTCTGTGCACATCAGAATCAGATGGAGAGGATTTGATAAAACGCACATTCGGTTTCTGAGTCGGTACATATGGGGTAAAGCCAAGAATTTGTGCTTCTAACAAGTTCCCAGGTGAGGCTGCTGGGCCTCGAAAACCACTGATTAGGGATACCCATGAGCTACTTCTCTGAGTTTGGAGAACACTTGGCATGGGGGACAGCTGACCCTGCTGCCATCCTGCCGCAGAGAGGGGTTCCCCTGGAGCCCTGTCCCTCCAGTCACTCAGTGACCACCTCGGGCACGATGAGGGGATGCGGCTAGGGGAGGCTGCCGCCCTGCAGCCAGCCCTACCCGGGGCCTGCGCCCATCCGCTCCCCGCCTGCTTTCTTTCTTTCCTGGAGCCTGTGAGAGCACCAGGCCTTCTGCCGCCTGCACACCGCCTGCCCCTGCCGCCCTCGGAACAGCTGTGGGCTTAATTATCAAAATAACATTTTAATAGTCTCATAACTGAACTCCCTTCAAAACATGCCAGCAGAGGAGGTGGGAAGGATCCTTTTTAGCACCTCTTCCCGCCCGACTTGCTAATCAGAGGCATCTGAGCTACAGGGAGGCCCTCACGCCCGCCCCGTCCAAGGAGCCCTCCTGCCATCCTGCAGGGCCATTTCGGCCTGGCTGGGACAGGGAGGCACAGCCAGGAGGCACAGTGGAGCCCTTGCTTCTCTGAAAAAAAGCAACTCACTCATGCGGATGCAGCCATCACTCTGGACTCTGATATGCTAAGAGAACTTAGGCAATTCATTTGTGATCACCAGAGGCTTTGACTTGCTTTTAACACATTTTTTTTATTATTAAAAAAAATTGCTATCACAAGCATTAACTTCAGCTCCCCCTTCCTTGCTACTCCGTGTGATAATTCTACAGGGAGTCCTTGCTGGTATTTAGCTTCTGAGTTAAGCTCCACTAAACAAGCCCAATGCAAAAGAAGCTTCACAGGTCACAGTGTTTTGTCCTCCCACTCGCTGTAGCCCCTTCACTTGCTTTGCTCCGTTCTTGAAGCTGGCTAATGCTGCATTTATCCAACGCTTACAATGGCTGGGCCGTGTGCTAAGTATAGAACATATGTTATATGTTATTACATCTAATCCCAGTTCAGCAGTCCAAGGAGGAAGGCCCAACTGTTTCTATGATCTCTACTCTAGCGAGGAGGAAACTGAAGCTGGGAGAGGTCCCCTGCCCCCAGCCCCACCCTCACTCCCACCCCAGGGCATTCAGCTAACAGTGGGAGGAACTGGGATCTGGAGCTTTTAGCCAGAATACTAACCCACCTTGCTGGTGTCTGCCCTAGGAGAAGGGTCAGAGTCTTCTCCACCAGCCCCTCTCAAATGCACATGAATCACACCTTTAAAAATGTGTGGCACCTTTAAAAATGCAGATTCTAGTTCAGTAGGGCTGAGGTGTTTCTAAGGCACACTTTGAGAAGAAGGGGCTATCAGAAACAAAGAGGCCTAGGCCAGCCCCTCACCACCACCACCACCCCCTGCCCTGGCACAGTTATACCATAGACCGAGGAGGGGGAGTGCTGGATGGATCTTGGGGTGGTAGCCCTCCCACAGGCCCCCTAAGAAGCACCCCAACCCCCAGGAGAGAGACAGGGGGAGGGGGCTATCTCCAAGGCCAGCATTCTCACCCTATCCATGGCATTTGGTTTCCCAAACTCCATGCCCAACCATGGAACAGGAAAAAGTTGTCTTTGCTCTCTGGAGGAATCTGCCAGAACCAGGCTAACTCCCTTTGACTCTCATCATATTCCCAGCTGTCCCTATTGAGCACTTACTGTGTACCAAGGCAGACACTTTAGGAACCTGTGGCAATTATGTCCCCCAGCACCCGACTCATGGACCTGATGTCTAAGGCAGCTCATGATTCCAGGTGGGTTCATGGTGGGGAGGGGGGTGACACCACTGAAGCAGAAGCTGGGCTGGGAGCTGCCAGCATCCTGAGCCTAGTGAAGTCAAGTTCCCTTCACGTTAGCCTGACTGCAGCTAAATTCATCTCCAGTCACAGGGGAGGCTTCACGCCACCCCAGGGCATTAGCTGGGGACAGCCACTCTCTCATGGACATGCAGAAGCAGCGGTCCATCAAGCTTTTGGGTAAAGGAACTCGGGTTATAGTAGCCCATAGCCCCCAGGCAATCCTCATCAAACTGGTCACCTGCCCATCAGAAAATCAAGAAACCCCAGACACAGCCCTTGCTGCTGGCCGCAGCCTGCTCGAGCGGAGCTGAGGGGCTCTCCCTGTGTCCTGCTGGTGGCCCGAGAGGGAAGCTCCACTCTCAGGGCAGCTCCTTTTCTCCCCAGGCAGGTGGCACAGGAGACTCCTGTGGGACAAAACGACATCCCTCATGCGTATTTGCCAGACTAGAGACCTAGGTGCCAGCCACCCTGGACCAGAGTTCTGAAACTGTGCTCTCGCTGCAACAGCGGCCGGTGCCTGCCTTGACCCGGATATGAGCCGGGCACCCATGCCGGGGCGGGCAGGAGCAGGAGGGGGTGGCTGCCCAGCACTTGCCGCTGCAGGAAAGGCCCCAGGTCAGGGAGCCTTGGGAGGCAGGAATCACAGACCCAGAGCGACAGAAGTCCCCAGGCCTCACCCCTCTGGGCAGGGAGCCGGGTATGTCATCGCCCAGAGCCTGTGAAACCTCCCGGGGGGCACCAGTCCCAGCAAACCTGAGACAGGACAGGAATGGCAGTCTGTCCACAGATGGTCACCCGCCTGCGTTCCTTTTGGGGACAAGCTCCCTTTCTCCACGCCAGTGGGGTCTCTCTCCACCTTCATGCGGCAGCTCGAACAAGGCCTGCCTGGCTCCCCGTTCAGGCTGGGCATGGGCGCCTTCCAATTGTCAAGAATCGCCTTCATTTCCTTCACCTTTCTCAGCCGCACTTTCCGAGACAGGATATTAAGGGAAGAGAAACAGAGGGCTTTCGGGGTTTTTTAGCCTCCGCTTCAGGGAAAAACAGACACTCTTCTCTGCCTGAAATTGCTTCACTCTGCGTGCTTGTGGGCTGTGGGAGCCCTCCTGCCCCAGACTAGCAGAAAATAGAGTTTGTTTCTCTATTTCCCAGCCCCCCTTGCCTCTCCCCCTCCTCCTGCTTTCTCACACCTTGAGGCTGGGCTGGAGGGGGGTGTGTGGCGCTGGGGCCTCATGGCTGGGCAGGGCTGCTGCCAGGTGCCAAGGAGCAAGGCAGGGGCTCCCACAGCACACAGCCCTGGAAGGGAGGGCTGGACCCCTCCCCGCCGCTTCCCACACTCCCCCGAGCACGCAGCCTTCAAATAACCCTGGACCCAGGCCCTTCTCCAGAAAGCAGACCCAAGGACCTTTTGTTCCCTGAAATATTCAGGTTTTCAGGTCATTCTCTGGCTTTGCCAGGAATGCAGCATGCTCCTGGCTGGAACAAAATGCTCTGGTGTTAAAATATTCATCTGGTTTTTGTTGGGACCGCAGTTGTGTGTGTGTGTGCGCGTGTGTTTCAGAGAAAGAAAAACATCGTTTCCCTCTCTTCTTCTGCTCCTGACCACACCTGGGAGGTTCACGGTCCACCTGAATTTTGGCAAGTTTATTCCTAGATTCCTCGATGGTTCCATGGAATGCTGAGTGGGAGAGACACAGATGGATGGATTCAACTAGTTGTTGCCTCTCCAAGGGAAAGAGGAAAAGATATGAGATGTTTTCCTGGAAGTTAATTCAACTCAAAGCTGGGCACTGGGAATATTCAGTCCAAGCAATTAATCCCTGCCCACCTGCACACTACTGCGCTGCCCCCAGCATCAGCGGAAAGCCCACCACCTTCCGGGGTCCAGGTGGACAGATGCCCCTTGAGCGGGCCCCACCGAGGAGAACCCCTCTCAGGCCAACTGGACCAGGCTGGGGTCCTGCAGAGGCTGTAATTATCAGTCACTCCACTTCCCTTTCGCTTCACTCCCGAGTCCCTATCACGGAAACCTGTCAAGCATCCACCCTGAGGACTTGGAAAATCAGCTACCTTCTGGCCCTGGTCTTTAACTAAAGGCTCCAGCTAAATTATCCTGCAGACCTTGGGGAGCTCGGGAGTGGTGGCTGGAGGAAGGGCTGACGATGGGAGAGGGGGGAGGAGGGAGGAAGGGTCCCGGTGAGCTGAGAGCTCTTCCATCTGCTTCCTGAGAGGAGCTGGGGAAACTGAGGCTCAAGAGCCAGTAACATACTGCACGGAGGGTGGGCGGAGGTAGGGAATTGGCCTCAGCCCCTGCTCCATCCTTCCTCAGGGGACCACTACAATGGGTTCCGAAGAGTCTGAGCAGGGTGGGGAGGGGGAGCCAGGGAGGGAAGGAGGCCACCCTAAGGTGGTTTCTGCCATGGAAGGACGGACTCCCCTGCCCCCTGCTGGAGGACACGGGTGGGCAAAGTAGAGCTGACCAAGAGGCACAGAGTCATTCAGGACCAATACACTCTCGTGCCCGGCCTGCAATGGAGCAGGGAGCTTGTCCCTCTGCCATCAAAATGTATCTTGAATCTGCCTCCACGGCCACCACCATGGGCCACACCCTCAAGGCAGCACAGCAGCAGTGGCCACCCAGCTGGACTCTCAGCATCCACTCTTGCATCCTGTGATCCCATATCTGCTGGGTCCCAGCAGCCAATGCAATCTCCTCCTAAACAGGAAAAAACCACTCCCGGCTTAAAGCCCTGAAGTCATTTCCCATTGCAGAGAATGACGTCAAGTTCTTGACAACGGGCTGCAAGGCCCGACACTGCCTGGCCTCCGCTGGCCTGTCTCACTGCATGCGCTAGCCCTGCTCCAGCAACTTGCTGGCTTTCAGTTCCAGGAACACACCAAGGAGTTTCCAGCCTCAGCACTGTTCCCAGTCCCTTCCCCACGTGTCTCCTCCTATTCCTTCAAACATCTTGCCATCCTCCCCAGTTCTCTCCATCCCTGCACTAATAGTGTGTGTCTCTCTATCTATAATTATAGAGGTGTTTGTTGGCTATGTCGTTCCCATCTAGACCATAAGCTACACGAAGGCAGAGGAAGCACATTTATTTGTTCACCAGCATATACCAGAAGCCAGCACAGACCCTGATGCAGAGCAGTCTCTCATTAAATGTTTGTTGAATGAATAAAAGACCAAGTGGCATGCCAGTGAGCTCAAAGCAGAACTCCCAGGGATGGAGAAAGGAGGGCTCTGAACACTCAAGACAGGTAGAAGTGAGTACTCTCCCCACATGCAATGAATATCAACCTTCCCAGCTACCTCTTAATTCCTGATCACAGCAGGATTCAGATATTTAAAAAGCCCAAGAGTCAAATTTTAAGCGCCCGAGGTTCAGTGTTCCTGGGTACAAAAGTTTCACTTTCACAAAGCCTAATAAAGTCTTTGCTTCCACCGTGGGCACGTCGGGGAGACTGCGGGGCACTCTGTGGCTCCCCAGTGTGGCAACACGGGCTGTGACCGGAATTTGGGGGTCCCCCGGACCCGCCGGGTGGACGGTCTGAGGCCTGGCCAGCCCGACGCAGAGGCCCCAGGGTTGACAGGCTGAGCTCCAGCTGTGATCTTTATAACAATAAATGCTTCACGCCACTGCCGGAGCCCCCAGCGGTCCTCCGTCAGAGTGCACAGAAACCAACACGGACTCACCAACAAAAAAGGGGGGGTCAGGTTGGGGATGGGGGTGAGGTGGGGAGATGGCAGCGTGTTCTTCCAGCCCACTGATGTGGGCTGACCATTACTCTAATGTAATCAGAAGGACATTAAACATTGCTAATGTCTCCTCTCTTTTCCATGGCTGATTAAGCAGTTGGGAGCAGAGAGTTTACTGTGGAAAAAAAAAAAAAGCAAACAATTATGTGCTATCCGAGGTAAACATTACCTGAGTAGCTGAAGCCGAGACTCACAGCCCTCTTGTCAGTAGGGATTATCATTATAATACTTAAAATAACATTTATAACACTTACTGAAATTACACGAATGAAGTCTGCAGAGACTCTGAAATGAAATCAGCTCAATGTGTTTTTATAAGAAAACTGAAATCTCCATCCCTTGGAGGCGAGTTATAGGCATTAACCGTTTTTGCTGGGCCTCCATTAGCTGGTAAAATTTGAATACTGTTTCTTAGGTGAGCGCTAATCTTCTTTGAATCCTCCCAACACATTTTATCTAAAAAAAATTGTAGTTAAAAATTTAGTTTGATGGAATGATATTTAAGTGCTTTTCCTCATCTAACTCCCTGAAAGTGCCCCAGAGTCTCCCTGTAATTTGTTCACATGAAATAATATTTTCGTTTTCCCCGTTTCTCTTTGTTGTCTTGTGTGATGAAAAGTAACATTTCTTTTCCTTCAATCCTATTAAACGAGGCTTGTGGAATGCCAGCCACTCAATCCAAATGCGATCTGGCAGGCAGGCAGGCACTCGGCTTAAAAAACGGGGCCTGCCAACCCGAGTTGCTGTCATGAGTTGACATGTCACTGGGCATCGGTTCCATACATTTCCCGAGCAATAAACAGGGTGATCAGCCAGCTGAGTGGGTTTTTGTCCTCTCTTGTTTTTTTGTCCCCGTACCGCGGACACACTGGGGTCTCTGGCTCCGATGCTTGGTCATTCAGTCACACTCTATCCTTCCCCCTGCAGCCCACCGTTCCCCAGGGCCCACCTGATAACCTATGTTTGCAATCTTAAACTCATGCTGGGGATGCAGGAAACCCACCCATTCCCTAACTTAGGGACCTGCTCCATGGAATGGGCCCCTGCAGGCAGGAAGGGGAATCCGATCCTGCCCTATTCCCTTCCCCAATCTGCTGAGTCTCCCTCCTTCTTCTTCCCATCCTCCGTGGCTTCCTTCTGCATTGCAGTCATCAACAACTGCAGCTTCACTCAAAACTCTAACTCACTCTTCAAAACCTATTATCAAACCACCTCTACTTCACTGCCCTCTCCAGCAGCCGAGGGCATCCATGCTTCCAGGACATGCTGCAAATGCATTAATCCATCCAGAAAGGTGTGATTCAATAAATTATGGGGCAGCCATACCAAAAAAATGTAAAAACCTGCCATGTTTTAAAACAACTTTTTGAAAAATGGAGTAAAACCAAATGGGTTGAAATGGAAGAATGCCCACATTTAGTACAATGCAAAAAGTGAAATAAGCAAGCTAAAGAATAACAATTATGATTGATCCCATTTGAATAATACATGTGTAAGTGCATAGTAAATTCTTGGAGGACACAAAAATCAGGAAAGAGTGGTGAGTGAATTGAAATGGGGGGAGGAAACAAAAGGGGCTAGAGAAGGGAGACTTTATAGTGTTTTATATTATTTGAATCATTTTCCTGTGCACGCGCATTAATTTTCTGATTAAAAAATAAAAAGAAGCCCACCCATGTTGATGAAAGAGATGTACTGGTGCCATTTTGAATGTCTCTATATAACTCATTGGAATGGCTCCCATCATTGGACCATCACCCTCACCAGTGTATAGGTCTGATCACACAGCCTCCTCAATAATCCACACACACACCACCTTTCTCTATATGTGAATGTCTTGCCAACACTGAAAGAAGAATTTATTGTACATTGGTAACCCTCTAAAGATGAGATTCTCTTAGTGTCCTACTCAAAACTGGACTCTAACTGCCTCTCTCTGCCTCTGGTGGCTGGTAAACAGAGGGAAAAGCCAGCCAAAAAGAAGCATCAGAGGCTCTCCCTGGACTGTGATGCTTACTGGCCCGAAAGTAACAAATGACCAAGTCTTTAAGGCACCGTGGCCAACTTTGGATGGTGGGTTTTCTCATTTCCTGCACATTTCCATCCTCGGATGAAAGATTGGTTAAAACAATATAAACAAGGATGTCAACAGGAGATTGATCCTTGGCCATCCAGACAAAGCTGCCATTTGACATTTTAGAGTATCTTGTGATTGTGCTAATTACACTGTAAATGGGGTGGGGGGTGGGGGGTCACTATAGCAGCACCATGTATGGCTGATGTCAAATGTCAATGGATTCAAAAGTATTTCAAACCAATCTAGGTGCAGAAACATGAAGCCTATCAATTTTATTCTAATGATGTAAATGTCTTCACAAATACATTAACCACCTACAAAAGGGCACACATACTATATATGAATTATATAAAAAGCTCAAATGCATACAAAATAAACCAAGTCTAGTATGTATTAATAAAAATCCATTACTCAGAGAGTAAGCTACTCAAGGGATGGAAGGAGACTGCCTCACATCTATGCCCAGTAACTCAAAGTTTCTAGCACAGTGTGATATGGCACCAATGAACAATCAGTAACCATACTTATTGACCACATTTGTCCCATAACCAAGTCTAGCAACCCTGGATATATCAATGATTGGTCCAAAAATTGAGAATCCAAATGATTTCCATTACTTTGCTTTCTGGGTTAAAAATAATGGTGACTTCCTTTAAATTATGGAAATGATGGGCTAAGGTGCTAAGGAATGTGTCAGTCACAGACCTGGCTTGATACAGACCTAAAAATATGCTGGAATGGCCGCAGATGAACACAGGCATTGTCTTCCAGGCTTAAAAGTCCCCTCCTTAAGTGTTAGTTTATAGGTACCAACACCAATACGTTCAGTGAAGGAAGACATGAAAATGCAAACTGCTCTGTATCTTCCCCATGGAAATGGAAGCTGGAGATGGTCGATACAAGGGAGCAACAGGCCTCTGTAGAGCCCATTTCAAATAATGAGGAAGATCCATCCCCAGGAGCTCCTGTGTACCTTAGGAAGCCAACTGTGGGTGTCTGAAATAACATATGGCAATGCCTAGACCTCTTCAGTGGATTGAAGTCTGAGTAGCAGTCATCTACAGCCCAAGCCTGGGGCATGCTCTTCTTTGTCCTAAAACTACATTTTTCCAGCTTGAATCAGAGGTGCTGACCTTTGGTTTTCTGGAACTTTTTTAACAAGCCCACACCCCCAGGCCCATTCTGATGGAACTGCTGGGAGGTGTCCCCTCTAGGTCTCTGTCATTCCGGATGGCAGAAGCCTCGTCTGCCCTGGCCATGTTAGGCCCGGAGCCCCTCACCGTCACTTCATTAGCTCAGCGCACCCTTCCCGGTATTCTCCCAGGGCTGCCAGCCATTCTCAAGGTAGATGGATCAGAAATGCGCAGGAAATTCCAGGAAAAGATGACACTTACTATAACCACCTCACCCCTCACCTCCCCTGCCCCCAACACATTTTCCAAATTCCTTTTTGGCTGCGGCAGAAGAAACCTTAAGGTAATTCCACCCAATCGCCTCCCAAGAGTCCCTTGGGGTTACAAGGCCTGAAATGAATGAAAGACCCAGGGCAGAAGTCACCTAGTGACGATCAGAAGAGCAGAGCCACAGGTGCCCCTGGACCCCAGACAAGGGGTAGGGGTAGGCGATCACCCAGGACATGGGCAATAACAGCCTCGAGCCCTAGAGGAGCAGCCAAAACGTTCTCTCTCACTCCCAGGTCTCCCCCTGCCCCCAAACCCACACCTACTGGCAGGTGATCAGACCCAGCCACCCACCCACTATCACCCATCACTCCTGAGCAGCCAGCACCGTGGTACGGCCTGGGTGGAGGGTGGAGACTTGTTTTAATCGTATGTGTTTTTAAAAATCTGCTCACGTGTGAGATGCAGCCTGACTTTGCCACAGAGGGCATGTTTTGCAATCTGAATCGGCAAATTTGTTAACTGACTGTTGAGTCTAATGTTATACCACTATTCTGCCTCTCGTTAGCAACACAAATTACCGGCAATTAGCCGGCTGACTGTTCAAAGGCAGTTCAATTTCATGTATAAAGAGAACTATATAATGCTTAATGTATCTATCAAATGTAATAGCCCAAACAAAATTAATGCTATGACTACAATGCGTGCTTATATGGGATAATTACAAGGTGTCCGTCACGAGAAGCGTGCGGTGGAGTCAGACACACAATTCAGGCAAACAATCACCAAAGTTGTCGAGGCCGGCCCGGGCTGTCGGGAGGGAGACGCATCACTGAGGAGCAGACACCGGCTCAGCCCCCGCCGGGGACAGGGTGGGCCCAGCAGACCACTCCTGCATCCAAAACCAAAGTTGGGGCTTCGGGTCCTGCGTGAAGCGAGACCTCGGGCAACATGCCTGAGACTCCATCTTCTCATCTGTCAAATAGGAGCAACAGCCTCTGCTCCCCAGAGCCCCAGCCTGGCACAACGCAAGCAAATGACGGCGAAAGAGCTTTGCGAGCTCCACAGGCCTCGCCCAGCGGAAGGCGACGATGCCGTCGGTGTTATTCTTACACAAGAATTTCCAAGCCCAGGCCCAGCAGACCCCTTTCCACCCACGTCACCAGACGGAGTAGCGGGCACAATACAAACGACACTGCGATTTAATTACTACCTTTTTTTTTTCCTTCCTCCGGTAACTAAACATTTTCCTCTGCTCAGTATCCCTGGAATGGCAGGGCCATTCCCAGTGTATTACTTGCATATCTATAATTAAATAATTAAGAATTGTTCAAGCCCTTCCAAACACAACAAAAGGCGATGATTATTTCAAACCCACTTTAGGAAAAGTCAAGCCCCGATCAGCTCCATTTTTTGCTAATAGTTATGCAAGGCTGCACCAGGCGCATTCCCTCTTGCATGCCAGCACACCAATAAATTAAGATATTCCTGGCCGCATCTGCACGAGGGAAATTAGAGCATTACCTGGTCCCCGCCAGTGTGCCAGCTCCGAGCGGCAGGCGCAGCCCACGCTGGGCGACCAGCTGTCTGCGAATGTGGCGTGTGGATCACAGCTCAGAGCCAGGGGATCTCTTAGGAGGCCTGCTCTAATATCACAACTGCCTCGCTGCAGGACTGTTCCCTTCACAGCACAGTATTCAAACACTTCTTCCGCCTCTTTCTTTCCAGCTCCAAACCGGGGAGAACCGGGACCTGGGATCTTCGAGGCGGTCCCCAGATGCCAAAATGTGCTTGGCTGATTTTGTCTTGCTCGCCTCGGAATCCTTCATGGCGAGGACTGACTGTGCCGAGGCACTTTGTTTTGTGAAACCCCAGCCCCCAGACGCCTGGAGGAGGGGCGACCTCATTCCTGGTGAGTGTAACTTCACCAGCCACAGTGCCTTTGGCTTTGGAAGGGGGACAAGGGGCCCTGGTAGAGACTTAAAAGCCAAAATGATTTGCACAACCGGGAACTCACTGTCCCAAAGGGAGGCACAGAACTGTTTTCCCAGAAATGAGTGGGAGCTTCTGACCTGTGAGGCTGAGTGGAAGCGCGTGTACACATCTTGGGGGACAAAATTCCGTTTCCGTCATGTTCCTTTAAGTCTGAATTCCCCTCCCTCCGCGGGGCCCCGGAGATGCTGATGGTGACAGACAGGCCCTGGAAACGGGCCCTGTGGTTTAGACAAACAAAAGCAAAGAGAACGGAGTACCACCAACCTCCCTTTTGGGAGGTTGGCAAATGTGCGAGGCATCCAGGATGCAGCCTCTTAGACAAACTGCCCTAAGGCGCTGCAGGCCTGGACCAGGGTTGGGCCTGGCTGGCTGGAGAGCCAGGCTATCTGCAGTGGGAGTCCAGCACCAGGTGGACAGGGGCCGTGGGGATAAGTGGAATGGGCTGATCCAGGAGATGCAGCTGAGGCAGAAGCACTGAGACAAGGGACTCGGACACTTGGGCGAAGGAGAGGACATTTTCGGATACACTGAGTTGAAAGGCCAGCAGGCAGGAGGCTATGTGGGTGGAACATGAGAGAGAAGGAAACCAGGGCTGATGACCATAGATTTGGGTGTGTTAGACCTGCATGGGATAAGAGTATCTAAAAAGGACCACAAAAGTTGTCAACTTCTGCAATCAGGAGTTAAAGGGCTAATGGTACCCTCAGTGGCATGCTCTTTTTAATGCCTGTCAGTTTTTGCTGTGTCCATCACTGAGAACTATTTTTCTCGATTCCCTCTGGTGAACTCCTACTCATCCTTCAGAGATCCATCTCAAAGTCACCTCCTCTTTCAAACCTTCTCTGACTATTCCCTACTCCCCAATACACACACATACACAAGACAGATGATCATACCCTGTCTCATTTAGGCAACTTCAGAATTTGCATATCCACATTCTGATTCTCCCATCAGATTGTATATCCCTCTAGGATGTTGGTTCTGTCTGTCTCGGCTCAGAATCCCCAACACCTAGGGCAAAGCCTGGCATGGAACTGGTAGGAAAAAACTAGAAGGCAGGAGAGGACAAGCATCCCAAGCCTGGGGCAAAGAACCTGAGGCCCATCTCTTGGATCTTCTCAGGGCGTGGGGTGGGACTGCCTTATCTAGGGTCGACTTGCCAGACTGAAGGGGCAGGTTATCAGAAGGCTGTGGGAAGCCAGCCGGACACACCCAGTACCCTGGGATCACCCCCTGCTTTGCCTGGGTACACCTGAGGCCTTTGCCCAGCTGGGTGGCAGCCGCCTCCTGGTCCCACACATCTCGAGGTTAAGCCCCACTCCCAAAGGACAGAGCTCCCTTAGGGTCCCATAAGGGCCGTGCAAAGTGAATATGGGATTCTTCTCCTCCCCTTCCTTCTCTCTGGGCATGAGTTGCTGCAAATTGTGCTCCACCCCTCTTGGCTTCACAGGTATGCTCAGCTCTACCTAAACTGGTCCCTTCAGTGCCCAAACACATCACATCTTCTAGATGCCTTTTCTGGCTACCCCAGGTCTCCATATTCTGTGTTGTGAGATGTTTTCTGTAGCTATATCTGCCTCCCCCAAATGCTGAAATCTTCTACAGGACAGAAATGAGTGCCATGCTTTTCCAGTATCATCCTTGATCCAGAGCCAATCACAGGACTTGTAGACAAGTACAGGGAAAGCACCATCATGCCACCCGTGGCAGACATTGCCACGATCTGCTGTCTCCATGATAGACCAATCCACTAATGTCACTTGATTGCTTCTCTACATTTTTTTTTTTTTTTGGTTGCTGTTCTCCATCAGAAATGGAAGGCATTGAGAAGTATCTCAAGGAGGCTCCACAGAAGATGCACATGGCTCAGAGGAGCAAAGTGCTTGGATGGAGCCCATGACTAAAGCTTTCCCCAGCCCTCCCCTGACAAAGGCTTAAAGCCACCAAGAAGTGGAAGAACAAAAAGGAAAGCCAAGATTCCATTTCTCAGCATTTCTGCCACGACTCATGGCCACCCTTCTTCCCACTCGACATTCCAGTTTTCGGCTGTCAAGGAAAATTCACCAGCGTGTGACGCAATGTTACCCGAGCTTTCCCACTGCCTGCCCAACGAAAATCAAACAAACCAAACCAGAGGTGGGGAATGCTTAAGCAGTTCATTTGCTGCTTTTAATATTAGTTTATGAACATTATTTCTTCCTCCTTTGCTACTTGCTTTACTCTGGGCTAAGAAACCTAGCTCAAGGCCTGAGCTGGGTATCACTTTTCAAATGCCCAAATCCCTGTAAAGGTTTAGTGTCTAGCTGTGTGCATTTTGCTCAGTATTAACATGTTCAATGGAGTACTTTGATTTTTTTTTTATCTAGACGCCAGAAGCTGGTGAATATATGCTTCATAGCTTCAGATAAACCTTTTGTTCTTCTGGGGCTGATCAGCTGGTAGAGCAGCGAGAGGGAGAAGGGGAGGGGAATTCACAGGGGCTCAGCGGTTTCAAAAAGTCAAATTACCTCTGAGCCATAGCAAGGCTGATAATTTAAATGAAAAAATATATATACAGGCTGCACCACACAACATCGTCTCTGTTAGGACTTTTAATGAAGCCCCAGTTGTGATGACACTGAAGCCGGGAACGCTACGGTGGGATAATTACTTGGCTCCCACACAGCTGAGTTCCATAGATGCATTATTAACGGCACATTCCTCGCCATAACGAGAGCCGAGCAGAGGTAGGCTCCGCAGACCTTGGCGTCCGCCATTAGCGGCCTGGCACAAACAGAAATGAGTGTTTTCACAAAAGCATGCAAAGGTTGTGAAATTCCAATGAATCCTGGGCTGGGAGGTGGAGACGGGGTGGAGGGGTGAAGGAGAAAGGAGGGAGGACTGTGTGTGTGTGTGTGTGTGTGTGTGTGTGTGTGTGCTTGCGTGTATGTATTTGGTCCACACAGACGTGACCAGAGATGTCACCTTTCCCTGCACAATGTACTTGGAGTAAGGCAACCTGGGAAATTATGGAATCAGAACACATTGATTTTTCCCGCAGCAGATCCAGGCAGCAGGCCTGATGAAGAATTACAGAGGAAATGCAATAACCTAATTCTCCTCCAACCTGGCCCTGCCACGCCTACAGCCCTGAGCTTACCTGTCTGGGGCTGCAGGTGGCACTTCCTGATCTGGGGGTGCTACGTGATTGGGCCCCCAACTGGGCACTGCCAGGCACACCCCTTCTCCTTCCCCAAAGCCCGGCTCCACATCCAAGCCACAGCCCAAACACAAACCACAGTTTCAGGACACACGAGAATGACTCCAGAGTTCAAGGCTCTTCTGGAAAGAGGTGAGTGAGCCCTCAGATATGGGTATGCTTGCTCCAAGTGAACCCCAATTAAAGTCAGGATGAAGGCGCACACATCATTCTCATTGGGTGCTAGAGGGCTTCAGGTGTGTCCCACACAGAGCTCTGGACACTGGGGTGACTTTGAGGAGACTGAAGGAAGCCGAGGGCCCAGCCCTGCCCTTCCCTGCAGTCTTCTCCTCGGTCTCGCTTCCCTTGGAAGCGTCTGTTTCAAGGTGACCCTGTTTTGCGAGTTAGCCCCAGCGTCCCTGCCTGCTCACAGAACCAGGGGCCTCCCAGTAATTAACACCCGCACTTGATGAGGTCCAGCTGGCAAACTGAAGCCATGCCAGCATCCTCCACCAAGCAACCTGGGCTCCTCCTGGGCTCCTCCAGCCAGGCCCCTCCCTCCAACGGCCCTTCCAGCCACCCTGTCCCTGGAGGAGAAGGCAAAAGTCGCCTGCCTAGCTAGCATGGATGCTCAATAAGGAGTAGTTTATAATAACAAAAATACTAAAAGCTCCAATGGGGAATTTGTTGAGTAGATGGTAGCATTTCGTACAATCGACCACCAAGTGGTCACTAAAAATGATGGCTAGAGGTGCGTTTACTGGCACAGAAAGTTATCCCCATGCACTGTTGGGGGGAAAGCTTCCAAAGTAGCCTGAACATTTTAGTTCCATTTATAACTCAATGCATGTGTACAAAAGAGCACACGGCAGTTCCATTTGTGTAAAGTCACAAAAACAGGCACAACTGTCTTTGCTTCTGGAAGGTGGCAGAGGGCTTACGTCGGGTGGGTGGGACCAGAGCAGAAGGGGACAGACATAGAGCAGTCTTCTGGGGGGTCCACAACATTGTTTCCTGATCTAGTGCTGGCTGCATAGACAGGCCCAGGAGGAGAAGATGCAATGAGCCTATATGCCATGACGGATGGGCGTTTCGGTGCATGAGTTACACGTCATTAAAGAGTTAAAATCTCAACATTATCTTTGGCCCGTACATAGTAGGTGCTGAATAAATATGCGTAGGGTGGGAAAAAAAAGTTAAAATCTGTATCTACTGATACATGTAGTTTTCTGTATAAATACTAAACTTTGATAAAATGTCTTTTTAAATGCATTTATGTGCACGAACACACAGAATTGGGAAAGGTAAACACCCAATTGCTAACAGCAGTTTGCCCGAGGAGGTGAGATTAAGGCTGATTTGTATCTCCTCACTATTTATCAACATTGTTTTTCTTGTAAGGAAAATGTATTACTCAACTTTAAAAGGAGAGGTAAACTTGCACTTGAAATTATAAGGCTCAAAACCAACCAGTAAATTAATAGTAACCACCAACCATATCATCATCATCTACTCAACCCATAAAAAACTAAAATGCAGGTTGGGACCCAGTTCAGCCCCCAGCCTCCTCCATGCAGGCTCCCCTAGAAAAGCAGGACAGAAGTCACTTGCAGGAAATGTTCTACGTGATGGTGTTGTGAGCCAGTGATTGTACACCACAGGGACGTTTGAATGTTAAGAATGTTCATGTTTGTATGTTGTTTTGGTTTGATAATACAAAATAAATTTTTAAAAAAAGAAGTCACTTGCAGGAGAGCATTGTTTTTCCCTAGCCTGGGTACATGAGCCCCGTGAGCCGAAATGGGAAGGAAGCAGCCCCAGGTGTCAGTTCACAGCTGCAAGGCTCAGAGTTGTCACCCACACAAGCCAGCAACCACGTGGGACTGCAGGACAGTCAGACAAAAGAGCAGGCGGGAAATTCAGACCTGGTAGGTAAAGGTGCCCCGGCCGCAGCCCGAGCCGACCCATCCCCGGGCCGCCCACCCCGCAGCCTCCCCTCACCCCTCCTCACTCATCTTAGATCACTTTTGAACAGATCCATCGGAACTCCTCTATTCTCCACTTTGTGTGCCCACTTTCCCATTGATGTTTAAAGAATAGGTGAGAGGAGAGAGAAGGTTAGCCAGAAATCGGAGTAGAGACAGCGGCTGGCTCGGGGGAAGGCGGTGCCACCGATGTGACACAAGCTTCATCCAGGCAGACTAATCGTTTGCCACCCACCCCCCAGCCAATGTCCTTTAAATGCCTGGCCGAGACTGACGCAGAGCAGAGAGGAGGTCGTGTGGGGCGAGAAGGGGGACCCCTGGTGGCGACTGCAGACTTTCCAGCTCTCCCCTCAAACTCCTTCCCACTTCCCAGCACAACGAAAGCTCTGCCATGAACAAAACTCACCCTCTTGTACCTCTGAGGTCTCACAGCCCACCCCCCGCCCCTCCCAGTCCCTCCAAGACCACCCACCCTCCCTGCGAGAGGAGTCCTAATAAACACCATGTTCTCTTCTGGGGGGATGGTAGCACCAACCACAGGTCAGCTCTGCCCTGACCGACTGTGTGCCTTCAGCCTGGTCACTGTGCCTCAGTTTCCCCATCTGTAAAATAGAAAACCTGTGACCGAGCCTGGCTGCTTATGTGGAATCTGAAAGACGACTCCTTTTGGAAAGGAGGTTGAGATGACTGGGGAAACACAAGGGAAGACATTTCTTCCTACCAGAGGGGACACCAAGAACGTTGCCAGGGACACAATAGGCAGCACTCTGGCTCTGTGAACATGTCCCTCTGAGTCTCTGTTCCCCTGGCCCCTGTCCAGGAGGGCCTCCCACAGCTACTGGGGCCCCCAGGCAGCTGGTCCCAGTCCCAGCCCATGGAATGCTGTCCTGGATTACCAGGGGTGGGTTGAGCCAGGCTGGAACCCACAAATAAAATGGTCAACACAAGGTAAGTCCCAGAAGACAGCCCACCCCCCAGCTCCCTGTCCACTCAGGGCCCTCTCCACTCAGGCCCTGGCACAGGCCGTCCCCAGCAGGAAAAAAACGGGTTTTTTTTCTCCATTAAGAACCAAGAGCAGGGCGGCTGCCGTGGCTCAGTAGGCAGAACTCCGACCTGCCGTGCTGGAGGTCTGGAGTTCGATCCCTGGTGCCTCCTGCCCATATGCAAATTAAAAATAAATAAATAAATAAATAAAAGAACCAAGAGCAGCAAACTTCCCCTGGAAGATTGCACTGGGTGTTCCGAGACCCAGGCCTCTCTTTATTAAAAATTCCACACTTCCCTTGCATGCTCTACCCCATTGGAGCCTCTTCCCTGCCTCCTCTCTCCTCCCCTTCCATCAGAAGTTCAGGGAAAAGAGCTCCCCACCAACTTGTACTTGCTCAGTAGCTACCCCTGGGCTGGGAAGGCCCCAGGCCTCTCCCAAGGAAGGAGGTGGTTGTCTCACCCCCGGACACGCAGATACATATACACACACAGATACACACAGCCAGGCACCCTGCAGAGGGGATGCCTGTCACTCTCACACTCGCGCACACGCATACTCACAGAAACTCAGAGACACACACAGACAAGCCCCAAAACACAGAGGAATAAGCGCACAGGCTCAAACACACAAGGTCACAAACACACCCCAACACACGGAAACAAGCCCATCAATATCGAATACATTGACCCAGAAAACCCACTTAGGCACAAAGACACCCAAACCCATAAATCAGAAACAAACCCACAGGCATGAAAGTTAGAGTCACAAATACAACACGAATTACACACAAACTCTAAACACAAAGCAGAACAAATGTGCAGGCATTTGTTTTGACACATGCCCACAGGAAGTGAGCTCGGGGCTCCATTCAGACGTCTGCAGAGAACCAGGGGGGCAGGGAAAGGCTGATAATGACTACCTGGAGCCCGGTCAGCTGCTCCAGGCAGGGGGGGTGGGGGGGAGCCCACCCAGGCTCCTTCCCAACTCCTTGGCTTCCTCCTCCCCCACTTCCGACCCGGGCCATTTGCTTCCAGGATAATCTTCAAGAGACTCTGATGGCACCCTCCGATGAGGCAGCCCCCCGTCTCGGGGCGGGGTGTGTGTGCTCCTGTTTCTCCTCCCAAAAGAGGGCTGTAGTTAAGAGGGAAAGGGTGCACGGGTGGTTCAGTGGTAGAATGTTCACCTTCCATGCGGGAGGCCCAGGTTCGATTCCCGGACCATGCACCCCCCCAAAAAGAGAGGGAATGGGACGGAAGAAGTTAGAGTTTCCCTGCCAACCCTGCATCCAGAATGGGGTTCACATGCAGAAAACCAGGACTGCCGTGTTGTCATGGAACCCCACTAACAACTGCAGACAGGCCCAGAACCGAGGTCAAAGCTTGACAGACGGTGGGCCACAGTGGCTCAGTGGCAGGGTTCTCACCTGCCATGCCAGAGACCTGGGTTCGATTCCCGGTGCCTGCCCATGCAAAAAAAAAAAAAAAAATCTTGATAGAAACCCTGGGGCTAAACTGACCTCCAAACAGCCCCTGATCCCGCTTAGATCTAAAATTGGCAAAAGCATGCAAAAGTATCTTCATGACCTTCCAAGCCACAGACCAGCTTAGTTGATCTTATTTATAGAGAGGCCAGTCTGATGTTTATCACAGGCAGGATTCACAGGTCAGAATTTAAAAGACAAAATATCCAACCATATCCATATCCGACGGTAAACTAACAACACATTAATTTTTACACCCAGTCAGTTTTCACCCAGTAAACCAGAGAACGAACTCCGAATCCAACCAGTTTCACTAATCTTGAAATGTCCACCAAAATAGCACCAAGCGTATGCCACGCTCGCTTCCTGGAAAATAAAAATATCAATTGTCTGTTTAAACCCCTATAGTATTTTGTCAATATTTTTTTATTACAGCAGAGAATGTATAAATATTTTATTATCAACCAAGGGCCTAAAATAAACAGTTTAGTAAATAGTTATTACATTACAAGGAAAAACATCTGTGGAAACTGCTTTCCATGTAATTATTCTTGCTATTTTACATTAGCGCTCAACGTGAATTTCTTTGGCACTAATGTTTCACTTGTTCTAAATCTTCCTCCTTGTTGCTATTATTAAAACCTTAAAAAGGTGCCAAATCTTAAATGAAGAAAAAAAAATGATTCACTAGAAATTATTCATATCACAGTGAGCCGCTACTAAACCTGGCAGGGGTGCAGTATTTTCGGTGAAATTAACATAAAATATACAACTGCAAATTATCCAGGAAATAGCTATGTTCTTTACGGCATGCTTTTACATTCGGAAAAAAAAAAAAAAAACGTTCTCCTTCTCCGTCTCGCACAAAGCCGCAAACAGCTCCATTCCGGCAAGTTTTAAAGGGAAAGTAATAGATTTGTCAAAGGAGCAGGGACTAGGAAAACGACTGACAAACAGCTTCTGGGTGGAGGGGCATTAGGCGATTACCAGACACCAGACCTGGACGGTTGGTCAGGGTAGGGAAGGCAAGGAAGCCAACAGCCCGGCAGCCCTCTTCCCTCTCGATCCAGAGAACGTATTTCCTCGTTCAGGCCTCAGCCCTTTTCTCCTAAATACAAGAAAAACTGTAGCGCTGTGTAAAATGCAAATCTCGCTGTAAATATTTTATAAAATTGTTGCATACAACCCAAAAGCTATAGGTCTTAATTGAGAGCAGGCGATTTTTCTAGTCAATATATGGAAATGGAAAATGCTAATTTGTGTTTTTCTACTGATGAAAAACCCCGGAGAACAGCAAGCCACAAATGCACTCACTTTAATATTATAAATATAATTTGGCTCCCTCTTTACCATCCCCACAGTCCCAGCTTTTATCTCCCTGTGGCTGCAGGAGGAGAGATGGAGAATCACTTTCATGGCATTGAGCAGCGGCTGGGGAGTCCGGGTGGGGGGTAGGGGGCCTTGGGTGGTGGCGGCGGGACACCAGGCACAGACCTGTGTGCCTGCCCCCCCCACCCCCCACGAGTCCTCACTCCCTCAGGACTAGCGGGCAGGATAAGTTGCCGCAAGGTGTGGCGGGGGCAAGATAGAAGCCTGGAGCTTTGGCCACGCGACTTCTGCTGCTTGGGTTTTGGGCCGGCTGAGCATCCCAGAAGCTGCTGTCTGGGCAGCAAGAGACTTCTCCGAGGGTCACCCTTGGGGCAGCTGCCATGAGCATGGGTGGCTGGAGAGGCGGCGGGCACACTCCGAGTTGGGAGGGCCTGTTTCCAAACTCTAAGGGGCAAAGAAGACATCTCACAGCGTCCTCCCAAGCGCCTGCCCCTCCGGGCCGGGGGTCCTCCCACTCCCTCATGGGCCCCACACCGCACAGGCCCCCATCAAGCATAATAGCCCCTAGCCACATGCGGCCACCGGGCCCTTGAATGTGGCTGGTCTGAACCGAACATGCCCGAAGTGCAAGACACACACACCAGGTGTTGAAGACTTGACGTGGGAAAAAAAAAAAAGTTAAAAATGTTTGCTATCTTGGGTTAAACGATTATTATTAAAATTAATTTCACCTGTTGCCTTTTAGTTTTTTTGTTTATTGTACCCAGTAGAAGAGGGCGCGGTGTGGCTCGCAGCCTCTTTCCCTTGGGCCTGCTCTCGAGGCCGCTCGGCTGGCTGTGAACGAGCCCGTGTCTCGTTCCTCCACGTGGGACAAGGGGCAACCCAGCACTAGGATTGCAGAGCACTATAGTTCTGAGTCTGTGGTTCTGAAATCCCATAAATTCTCAATTCCAAGAAAGCACAACGATGCTACGGGCCCCCTGGTCTGTGGCTTCCCAGCATCTAACAAAGCCCCTCCAATGACAATCACAAATTCGGCAGGTCCTCAAATAACAGCCACCTCTCCCCAACCCCTCGTGAGCCCAAGCATGGCTCCACCCCCACAGGAGCCCCCCACACCCGCTGTGACGCAGCCCTGCCGGGTGCGCAGAGCGCGTCCTGGATGGAGGCACCTGTCAGTCACACAGCCTTCCCCCGCACGGGGCCCTACTCCTGAAACCCGTTCCTCCACTGCTCCCTGAATCTGTGTGGGTGACGAAAGCCGGCAGGAAGCCGGGACGTGAGGACACGGAGTGAAGCAGGCTGGCTCTAACGACAACCTGTGCCCCTTCCTACCTGCGGGAGTATAAGTGTATTACTAAACCTCTCCTTGCCTCTGTTTCCTAATCTGTCAGATGAGAACAATAATGCCTATTACATAAGACTTTTAGGAGAAAATTGAAATAATGCATATAAAGTGCCAGATGCACTCTCCAATAAATAGTAGCTGCTCTTACCTTTACTATGGGTATCATTTTGTCCTTATGGAGCTGCCCCGTGTCAGAGAACTAGACAAGCCCATGTCCTCGGATGCTTGGAACAACACTCCCAGGGGCAGATGCAGCAAAGCGGGCCTGGGGGTGGAGCCAAAGCAAAGCCCCATCTGGAGGAGAACGGGGGGGAGACTTAGGACATCTTTCCAGTGCCTCCCTTCTGGCAGGTCCTGGCTGACGAACCCCCCAAAGTGGACACAGAGCTGGGCAGAGCATAGCGCTCCACCAGAAGCCCAGCGCGTGGGGCCCGTCCCTTCCAGACACTCCAGATCTGCAGATGTGCTCAAAATCTGAGGCCGGGGCTTTACCTCCAGGCACTTTTGGACAGGTATTGCCAAGTCCGTATACAAAGGGGATGCACAGGGCCGTTAGGAATAATTAACTGTTTACTATAAATGTTTGCTTCTAAAGATACCTAAAATATTAGGTTGAACCATATGAATCTATCACTTTTGTAAGTCAAAACAATAGGATCTTCAACCTAATAGCTTTAATACCTGAAAAGTAGCTCCGGACTGGAATGCCAAGGCTGCATTGTTTCTATGGGAGCCCTAGTTTCTGAACCATGACTTGGGGTTCCTAATTTACCCTGGGTCCCTTGGGTTGAGAGGAAGCCTCTCCCAAATGTTCATACACACACACGCGCGCACACACACACACACACACACACACACACACACATGCTTGTTGGCCTTTGAAACCACTTAGAGATTGGAAATGAGCAAACCAAGAAAGGAAGGAGGAGATAGATCCACCAGCCCTTGCCTCCCTGACACAATGGCAAACTTCTGCTGATATGGGGGGAAAAGGCTGAGGGTACCCATTGTAGCAGTGCACGTCCAGGCAAAACCAACTGAGAAAAGAACAAGCTTCTATCCCTGATCATGTCCTGGGACCATGCTGAGGACCTAACAGGAGAACTTGAATCCTCTCATTTCACAGATATGAAAACTGAGACCCAAAGAGGTTAAGGAAACTGCACAAGGTCACACAGCAAATGAGAGGCAGAACCAGCGATAAGCCCAGACTCTAAGACCCCTGAGCCAGGGCTCTCGATCATCATGCCGGGTGGAAAGCCGGGCTCATGGCTGGAGTCTCAGGTTCTGGTCTGGACGCATCCCTCTTGCAGGCCTCATTTTCTTCATGCATTAAATGGAGATCACACTCCTGACCTTACCCACCTCCCAGGAATGTGGCAGGGATGGAAAGACAAGGTAAATATGGTCCCTGCATTTGAAGTGTGGAAGTTCATTCATTCTTCATTATCCTCATTACCGTGACCTACCACGTGCCAGGATCTGGCCGAGGCACTGGGCATACAGTGACCAGATGTCATTCCTAGTGCATCCTAGGGAGAAAGACTAACACTACACAGATAAGTAAATGAGTGAGTGAGATGATTCCAGGTAGAACATAAAGCAGGGAGATGAACTAGAGTGACGAGTACATGCATGGGCAGGCAGAGGGGGGTGTGTAGTCGGCCTGCCAGGACACAGCAGCTGAACGAGAAGAAGGCTGCTGTGTAGAGAGCAAGAGGAAGAACTTTCTGGAAAGAAGGGATCAGCTGGGCAAAATCTTCAGACTGTTCAAGAACAGTTAACAAGAGGAGTGTGGCTGGCACAGGGTGGGCAGGGGGTGGGAGAGGAGGCCATGGAGGTGGGCAGAGCCATGCGGGCCAGCAGGCTGGGTGGATGGGTGCCACCATTCTGAACAACTGTGTGGCTGTGTCTACTCAAGCCGAGCAGACTCCTGCCCTGGCAGCAATTCTACTTCTACAAGCAAGAGAAGAGGGTGCCGAGGCCCACAGGCAACACCTCTGCCACAGGCCCTGCAGCAACATTCATGACAAAAGCAGAGCAGCTAGACAAACTGTGGCATGGCCCTGTGGTGGAACACAACACAGCAATTAAAAGGAGCAAACTACAGACACACAAACAGCCAGAACGAATCTCATCAACGTAACATAGAGCTGGGGAAACCGGACACAAGTATGTACCATATGACCCATTCGCATGACGCTCAGATGGAGGCAGAGCTAACCCTATGGTGACGAGGTCAGGCAGGGGTTACCCTTTGGGTGTGCCAAATGGAGGGGGCATGAGGCAGGCTGCTGGGGAGAAGAAAATGGTCTATTTCTTGACATGGGTGCTGGTTATGGAGGCGTGCACATACATAAAAGCGCACGGTGCCCTACAGAAGCCTTGTAGCCTTTACTGCAACGTGAGCCAGGCCTCAATAAAAAGGGGGCAAGGCAGACAGATCTTTCCAAGTCATGGGGGTGGCACAGACCCCTCCCTTGAGGAGGCTCTTGCAGGGCCCCTGAGCCACTCGAGTCCCATCCAGGAGGGTGTGATGAGTTCACCCAACCCAGCAGGAAGTCACCCCAACAGCCTAGCCTGCAGCACCGAGAGCCCCCCAACCAGCCTCTGGCTTCCCAAATCCGAGTCAGATAGACAAAATACTGGGCAACTTCCCAGCTGTTTCCCAAGCCAAGGGGTGAGGTGAGGGGCCCCACGGCCGTGGAGACCAGGTCATGCTGTTCCGATGCCCGGCGGGCCCAGGCCGCCCCTCTCCCACAGGCCCCAGGCCCCAGGATGGAGTGCTGGGGTTCCCACAAAGACACTAATGACTACCATGAGGCCGAAATAAATAAATCAGCACTCGGAGAGGGCTCCCACCAGACCGACCAGAGACTTCATGTCACAAATTTCCCCTTAACACTCAGCCACCTCGGCAAAGGGGTTCTTGGGCAGACGCGTTGACAGCAAATTTCTCTAACAGGGTATTTATAAAGAAAGAAGAAAAACGGGGAGATATTAATCTATGCGACTCCGCTTCAGTGGGGATTTGAATATTGAAGCGAAATGTCCATTTGAGATTCCCGCAGGAATTGGATGGTCCAGAGCTGGCAGGCCAGGGCCACTGAAAGCAGCTGGACAACAGACTGGAGAGGTGTCCTGGGAGTCACTGACCTCTCCAGATAGACATTCCACAAATAAGGGGGTTCTATGGTCGAATGAGGGGTGACTGGGCGAGGTGGTCAACACATGGTGTCAGGAGCCAGACAGCCTGGGTGCTAAACCCGGCTGACCCTGCCAGCTCCGTGACCTGGAGGGGTGACCTGGCCTCTGTGTTCCTCAACCCCCCATCTATATAATGGGACCATAGGGGTAGCAGTGATGTGAGATTAAGTAGGTCAGCCCAGTAGGGCAGCAACCTGGATCACTGTGCCCCCCACGGCAGCAGCTCTGAGGAGCCCTGCAGGAGAGCTGGCTAACACCATGCAATAGTCACCTGCTCCAGTCCGCTCATTCTGTAGTGGGAACGTGGGTTCCCGGGGGGAAATGACTTCCTCAAGGACACAGAGCACATAGGGAAGGGACACGGGAGCTCAGACCTCCTGTCTCCCCTAAAAGGCAGGCACAACACAGCCTCAAAAAGGCAGCACTCTCTACATGTGCGGCACTAATAATACAGAGTCTGTCCAGGGCAGCTGAGAACAGGCCTGGGTGGGAGCCGGGCCTCTGAGTCCCTCGGAAAGTCCTGGACAAATCGCTCAGGAAAGCAGGCACCTAAAGAGCCCCCTCCCAGCTGCCTTCCCGAGCAGAGGAAACAGGAAGGGCAGCCTCAGGCGATGGCTTGTTCCTTGAGAGTCCCTGGGGTGCCCCCCAGGCCCTGGCTTCTCCTCTTCTTCCACCTTGGGGTCCCCTTGCCTGGCACTCAACCCACTTCTCTGGCTGATCTGAAGTTTTATTCCAGCTCTGAATAAACTCCAGCTTGACAGTGGACTTTACACACAATTGAAGGTCAATTACCATCTGAGTGGGACTGAGCTTCTGGGCCACAACGCTAATTCCAGCCCAGGCTCTACCAGCTTCCTGTCCTGGACCAGAGATGGTCTGTTCTCAACCTTCCTCCCTAGAGGCCCCAAAAATAATAAACAAAGAGGCCAGAGTCTAGTTCCATTACTGCCTCTGCCAGCAAGTCCTCCCTGACTTCTCCCAGCCACCCTTGGAACTGTTCAGCACTCATCATGCACTGTTCTCTCTGACAACTGATTCTACCCAGCCTGCACGTGATCGAAGCACCCACACCCCCATCCCACTGCCAGTCCTTTGAAAGCAGGGCCGGACAAGTCCTCCCCTCCAATGCAGAGGACAGATCTGGGGACCAGGAGGTTATCACAGTGGAAGGTGCCCAGAACCTCAGCAACCCAGATGGAGAGGGGCCAGAAGCCGGGAGGGGTTGCCCAGGATCGGCTGGGCCAGCTGGCAGGTCACCGCACAGGTGCACCGAGCACGGCCAACCTAGCGAGGTTCAGGCGGGCATCAGCTGCAGCCAGACCCCTCCTCTTCACCTTACATGGGGGCAGAAGCAAATCCCGGCCGTCCCACCCAAGAGCCACCTGCCCAGAAAAATAAATCCCCAAACAGAGGGCCCCTGCCGTGCGTCCAGGCTCACAGGCCTGGTTTGGACCAAATTCATTCTCAGCAGCCACGTATTTCCAGCATACATGGATCACTCCTGCCGATTCAAAACCAGGTCAGAGAAAACCGAATCTCGTTTCCGGCAGGGGTGAACGTTCCTCCCGGGGAAGGGTTCCGCAGAAGTCTCCAAATCGAGCAGGAGAGACAAGTGGGAACCAAGCCTCATTCCCTCGGTGGCCCCGCGGCTGCCAAAATTACTGACAAACTGACCTACAAAGAGAGTTTCTATTTTGTGAGCAAACCCCAAAGGTTAACAGCAGAGCCGCCGGCGGGCGATCAGCAGAGGAGCGGAAGCTTCCCCAGCAGCGCCCACGTGGAGCCTGGGCACCTCCGATTCGTGAAGAAACGTGTCCCTGAAACGCCAAGGAGAAAGGGAGGATGGAAGGGGGAGGCTCCAGAACCCTGGCGAGAGGCAAGGGTCTGAAAGTGAGGACCCCCATCCACGGCCAAGTGGCCTCTCTGTTGCAAACTTCGGTCAGCGAGCTGAGGAGGCAAAGGCTGGCTGCCATGACCTCTGGCAGAGCCACCATGTGTGAAAGGTGCCCCTAGAATTACGCAGTCTCCGACCTGCACAGCCATATCCTGCAGCCCTGAGTCCCGTGGGGTTCCAGCCACTCAAAGAGTCTCACCCTACCCAGGCTTCATGTGACGTGACCTCTGCAATCGCACAGGGCCCTGCACTTAGCCGCATGCTCTGCTGTCACCATCTTGAAATCCTTAACAATTTTTTAAGATGGGGCCCTGAATTTTCATTTTGCCCCAGGCCCCACAAATTATGTAGCTGGTCCTTCCTCCAGGTCTGAGAGAACCAGGGCCAGCCCAGCAGTGTGACTATAGACAGAAGGGACAAGTGTCAAGAGGATTCGTCACTGATAATTTATATGAAAAAGTACGAACAAACCCAGCCTCCATTCTTCCCCATCCTCTAAGCCCTCCAAACATGGGCCTGGCTCTGTGGGCAAGTGAAGCCCCTGGTGATGGACCAGGGATGGGGTGCCAGAAACCCCCAGCAGGTGAGCCCAAATGCAGGAAGAAGGCTTTGATAGCAAGAAACCCATTTGAGACCACAGGCTCTTGGGTTTTCTCTTTATTATACCGATATCTGAGCTGCCAGGAAATCTGGATTGTGACAGTGGGCGAGCAAAACAAAGCAGGTCAGAGAATATGTATCATACTGGCAGAAAGGAAGCAGGGCGGCAGCGGCACCCCGTGGCCTGGGCACCAGGCCCCTCACCACTGACCCTCAGCCCTGGCCTCTGGAAGCACCGATCGCCACTGACACCCTAGCAGGTCTCCCCACAAGCTGGGAGACAGCTTCGCCCACCTGGGCAACCAGCTGGGGCTCCCAGAGATCTGATGGCAACCCAGCATGCCCCACCAGGTCAGGCCTGACACACACCACCAGTAACAGGTAGTGGAGGACACAGTGATCCAGGGTAGAGAGGTTTTTTGGGTGAAATTTCACACAAAATGCCAATTTACAAAACAGAACAGAATAGAGTTGCTCTCAGCCCCCAAATCCAGCCTCTGGGCCTCCCCCGACCAGGACAGCCCACAGACGACAACTGTTTGCAATGCCCGAGTTCCTCAGATTGCAGCTTGCACACCAGTGATCTGTGGTTCTGATGCTATAGTTCAATAACTGATTCCCCCCAGGAGGGCTCCTAAGTCACACTGTTACTATATCCAGAAAGGGGGCACATTGGGGCTGTGCAAGGGCTCGGCTCCCTTGAGAGACATGCAGCCTTGGCCAGTCAAATCTCTGCCAGTCCCCTCTCCTTCCCAACCTCAAGTCCACCCCTCTGGTGCCTGCATCTAAGATTGTTCTCCCATTCCTGGACCTCAGATACCACATGGCCATATCCCTATGCCTGACCAACAAACACCAGACATACCCCACGTCCATAGGCTCCCAGGTCTCACAGGATTGCACTGCTTGCTTAAAGGAAAGCAGGACCCTTTCCCCTGTACTCTGCCCCCCAGCAGCTTATGCATCCCACCAATTTTTAGGAGGACAAAGTCGGAACATGAAAGAACAACAGAAAACAAAACCAAAACCAACCCACTGGAAGCAGGGACGAGATGTAATTAGCATCAGTATTTGACCCTCGGCACAGCCCAGTTTGGTTTGGGGGCTCCAGTGCCCAGTACCCACTGCTCTCTCCCCTTGCCGAGGGAGTGACGGGCTCCAGAAACAGTCCTGGCCCTGGGTCCAAACCATAATCCAAAGTCCCAGCTCCAATGATCCCCAAGTTCTTGGGCCACCCCGAGGAGGTGCCTTACAGCCCAGCAAGTCCCCAACTTCTCTGATGACAAATCCCAAGGGTGAGAGGCAGAGTGCTTGCCAACTGCACAGACCTCTCACTCAAGAGTCAGTTTGGGACTTTCATTTGTTGAAATACCTGGGTGCAATGATGCAGGTAAAGTGCATGGTTGGCAGGTGTGTAATGAGTGGGTGAAGAGATGGCATGTGGACCCGAGGAGGCCTGGTTTGCATCCCTCGCTGCAACCTGGGGCAGGTGTCAGCCCCTCTCGGAGCCACAGCATCCTGCTAAGGAAAACAGCCAGTGAATCCAAAGGTTCGCCAAGGGCGCTTCCGCGCTGATCTCCTTGGCCTCAGCAGAGCAGCCACGCCCTCCGAGATGTCATTACAAAGAGGTCTCTCCAGCTTGTCCTCCTAAAGCAGACCTGAGCCTGTCCTACCTCCTTCCATTCCCAGAATGGACAGAAAACAGCAGACTCTCATTCGGGCCCAACTCTGAAACAGGGGAGCAGGCCCTCTCTCGGTGGACTTAAGATTTTTTTTTAAATCAATGAAGCCTCCGCCTCGACACCAACCCTGGAAGACCGAGCGGCTGGGACGAGGCACCTTTCTGCAGACACTTCCCTTGTTGCTCCATTGCCAGGCTGAAAACTAGAGGCCACTTGAAGGCCAGTGCAGGCACCAAAGGAAGAAGCCACCGATCAGCAGCAGAAGCTCAACACGGGGGTTGACTGACAAGTGTCAGTTTTCAGCTCACTGCTTAACAGAGGCCGCCAGACTGTGAATCACAGGAAAGACGTGCTAATGACAAAACTTCCAAAACAGCCTCATGTCGAAAACACGAGGAGTGGATTCCCCTCAAGGTGTTTCCCCAACCTCTACGCGGTAATGGGGGGCCCATGAAAAACACCAGCAAAATGCCGAGACCCATCACTCGGGGAGAGTGTTGGGGGGTGATGCCAGGAAGGGGGGACAGTGCTGTTCAGAACAGGGGGAAAGCGGAGAGGCTGCGATCACAGCTGAGGATGTGTGCAGCCAGCACGCAAGCACTGTTGTCATAGCAGCGATCAAATTGTCAGGGAAAACCAAGCAACTATCATCCAAAGTTGTAAACAGAATGGAAAATGCAGAAGGATAAACAGGAACAAACTTCCTACAGGCAAGGCCCATCCTGATGGGACCAGAATAAAAGCAATATCGAGTCCTCATTAGGATCCTCTCTTGCACGGCAGGAGAAGCACCTGCAAAGCTCATCCATGCCACATAAAATGGGAATTGCAGTGGGGACAGGCCTAGGAGGGGCCTGGCATGAAGAAATCAGACCAAACCAAGAGAAGCCAGTTTAAGACGGAGGCAAGCAGCATCATGTCAAGCATGTGAAGAGAATTCAGATGGAGGCAGAGAATGAGTAAAAAAATATGATAACAAGCAGGGTTGATAGGCAAAAGCTTTCATAGCCAGTGCACCTGGGTTACCATCAATCAGAAGCCCTCTGATGGACTGGGAGTTACCATTTTGGGTGCAGGACCCAAGGTCCAGACCACAGGGCAGACCGGTGATGAGGGGGCCAAGAGAGTTAGGGAGTCTTTCAATACCGTAACAAGCAGCCCAGCTATACCATGCACGCCAGCAAAACATCAGCCCTGTACCACGCACCCTGGCACTGGTGCCCAGCCAACCTCCAACTGGTCACATCTGATCACAGGGCCGGGGGAGGGGGATGGAGGGTTTGCATTTTAACAGTCTTTTTATTTATACTTTTTTTTGCCCCTGCTCCTGGTTATTCCAGATACAAGATTTCCCAAGAATCCAAGTAGAAAAGCAGAAATTGTGCAAAGTATGCCAAGGCCATTTGAACCCAAGTAGGGCGCATGCTGGGAACTTTCGCAGGGAGCAAAGGCTACCTGCAGATCACCAGGAGAAAGAGATGAACTGGCCCAGGGAGCCGAAGATAGAGCCCGAGAGGCGAACCCAATTCCAGTCCCGCAGCTGCAGATAAAAGCCCTAAGATATTTTACAGCGAGATGTTAAATCTTTTTTCTTTTTTTTTTTTTTTCCCAGTAAAACAGATCTTGAAGGAACATGCTGAGACAGTTTTTGCCCTTCATGCAGGTGATAGCTGAGCTCCTGTTTTTTTTTTTAAGAAAGACATAGTTTTATTAGAAATCCTTCATGAAAATCTCGCTTGTGGAAGGGTTTCTGCAGCTCCTGCACATGTGAAAGGTGCCTTTTCTGGCTCACTGCAGTCTTGCATGGGTGACCAGACCATAGAATTCAGAGAAAGTGGGCAAAGGAAGGTAAACTGGACTCAGGCTGGACTGAGGACATAAACTTCAGCATCTTTTAAGCATTTGTATTATTGGTAGAAACCATTTTTCCTAAAGCTACAGGTTCTTTATTGTACATATTAATATTCAGTGGGACTCTAACCCTCACCATGATTCTGGGGACAGATGACCAAAAACGAAGAAGCTGCGGAAAGCCACGCTGGTGCTGCTGTTTCTTGCATTTCTAGCAGACCCTAAAACTTTAAAAGAGCACTCAGTGCAATCCTCCTCCCAGAGTGAAAGGGTTGGGTGGCGAGGTTGAGTCATCTGAAAGTAAGGATTATTCTGCTTCTTAATAGTCCATAATTAATTCACACATTCAACTGTTAGGTCCAGAAATATGTTCGTGTTGACAATTTACATTTGATGCTTTGAAAACAATCTGTCATGTTTTTATTTGCTTCACCATCTCAGAAACATCTCCACTTTCCAATATTAGTCAGGCCAAGGGCTACAATTCCACTCCAGCTTCCTGATACCCCAGCAGCAGGACTGAGGGAGGGGCTCAGAAGGCCCAGGTGAGAAAATGAGGTTTGTGCAAGAGCTGTCCTCCTTTGAAAGGACCAAACAACAGGGCCAGTCAAATTCCTGTCTGCCCACCTTCCAATTCTCATGGGAGCTGCTGGTCCGCTACCCCACTGATTTGTATCACTGTGTCTTTCCCTGGGCCCCAAGAACCAATCACTGCTCTCCTGTTCCCAGCTCCTGGATCTTTCCATCAGTGTGACTAACAGGTATCATGAGTCAGGGCCCCACCCCAGCTGGTCCACCTCATCAGCTACTGAGGGGATAAAAGTTAGACTAAGAAAGATCATTAGAGGGAAAACATAAAAAGAAATGCTGGAAGCAAGGACAAGGTATCATTAGCATCAGCTTTTACGTGGGGTTCTGTTGGGCTTGATTGACAAGCGCCACAGTCAAATGGGTCAGAGTCCACCCCCAGCCTTCTCCAGCCTTTTGTCCCTCCCCTTGCTAAGGAAGATCAGGAGACAGAGGAAGGAGCGTCCCGGCCCTAGGTCTGAGCTACAAACCCCAAAAGTCCTAGTGCTTTCCCCACAAGCCCTTGTGCCCAACAAAGTAGCACAGCAATTGCTATGGAGTAAAGCAAGGTTTTCCAGGCATCTCTGAAAAATCTACCCAGCTTCCAGGCTTCTTCCCTAAACATACTTTTCCCTATTCCCCCCGCTAAGTCCAACTGAAAACCCTGAATGTTATATACAAAACAAACATAAAAAGATTCTGAAAGATGGAGAGAAGAAGGCAAACAGGCTAGGCACCTCTAGACCCAAGAAACAGCATGGTGTTGAATTCCCCTAGGTTTTCTGTTTGCCTCATATATCCAAGAATTGGTGCTAAAGAAACTGAGAGCCTGGAAATGCCAACAGACACAGACAGGACACAAAAATTCCCAACAAAACCAGCTCTCTTGAGCAAAAGGACTAAGAATGCAGCGCTCTGACAAGACAGAAAACATTTAGATAACAACCACTCTACACCTGCCAAACACCCAGAAAAAACTGTGGCCTCATCCCCATTCCCACCAGCAAAGGCCAAGTGGGGAGCTGACAATCCAGCCTTGCAAGGTACCCAATCCTCTCCCAACACCCTGCTAGGGTGGTGTCAGTAGGGAGCAAAGACTTCCACCCCTACTGGGCTGTAATGAGACCACTTCTCCTGGTGTCAGTGGAGACCATAGAGAAAAACTGGAACCCCACTCCCACCCAACAGTAGGAAGGCACCCATACCCACTTTCCTGCTGTCAGTGCAGGCCATGTGGGGAGCAGGAACGAGGCACTCAGAGAAGTATTATCAAAGAAAACCTGCTAAAACAGAAGGTTTAAATAAGATTTACAGAGTCTCATTACAGAACATGCAAAATGTAAAGCTTTCAATACAAAATCACTTGTCACACCAAGAACCAGAAAAATCTCAAACCAAATGAAAAATGACAATAATTAGATGTTAACACTGGGATGACAGAGATGTTAGAACCATCTGATAAGGATTTTAAAGGAGCCATCATAAAAATACTTCCATGAATGATTATGAGCACACTTCAAACTAATGGAAAAACAGAATGTCTCAGAAAAAGAATAGAAGATATAAAGAAGAACAGAGTAGAAATTTTAGGAAATGAAAAATGTAATAATAATAAAAAAAAAACCACCTCAATGGATGGGACGAACAGGACAGGGAGGAGATAGAGGAAAGAATCCATGCACCAGAAAATAGAACAATAGAAATTACCCAATCTGAACAGGAAAGTAAAAAGACTGAGAATAAAAAATGAACACAGCCTCAGGGACCTATTGGACTGTAAAAGATGTAGCCCTTGTGTCATCAGAGTCCCAGAAAGGAAACAGAATGAGAGTAGGGCTGAAAAAGGGCTCAAAAGATTAAAAATAGAAAAATTCCCAAATTGGGCAAATGATATAAACCAATAGATTTAAGAAGCTGAGCAAACCTCAAAAACAATAAACCCAAAGAAATCCACACCAAGACATATCATGTTCAAACTTCTGAACACTAAAGACAAAGGAAATGACACATCACCTATTGGAGAAAAGCAATTTGAATGACAGCAGACTTCTTATCAGAAACCATGGTGGCCAGAAGGAAGTGGCACAACATTTTTCAAGTGCTAAAAGAAAAGAGCTGTCAATCAAGAATCCTATATGCAGTGAAGAATATTCTTCAGGAATGAAGGGGAATTGAGACATTCTTTGATGAAGGAAAATCAAGAGAATTTGTCACCAACAGACCTACCCTAAAAGAATAGTTAAAGTAATTTCTATAAACAGAATAGAAATGATAGCAGGAGGGATGCTGGAACATCAGGAAGTAAGAAAGAACTCAGTAAGCAAAAATATGAGTAAATACAAGAGGCTTTCTTTTCCTCTCAAGATTTCTAAATTATATTATAAAGTTGAAGTAAAAATTTCAACACTGTCTGATGTGGTTCTAAATGTACATAAAGGAAATATTTTAAACAATTATATTATAAATGGGGTAAGGAAAAAAATGAAAAGAGAAGTAAGGTTTCTACACTTCAGTCAAACTGATAAAATGATGACACAAGTAGACTCAAATGAGTCATGTATATAGAATGTAATACCTAGAGCAACCACTAAAAAGCTATGCAAATAGATATCTTTAAAATAGATAAACCAAAATGGAATTCTAAAAAAAAGTCTAAATAATTCACAGGAAGGCAGGGAAAAGAAAGAGAAATAAAAACAGAAAGAACTAACAAACAAAAGGCAGACTTAAGATCTAACATATCAAAAATTGCATTATGTATAAATTGTCTAAATATAACCAAATATTAAACAATTTAAATAGCCCTATAACTATTATGGATATTGAATTTGAAGTTTGTAATTAATATCAATTCTACACAATCTTTCAGAAAATACAAGAGGAGGGAACATTTCCCAATTCATCTTATAAAACTATTATTGTCCTGACTCCAAAACCTACAAAGACAGTACAAAATAATAAAGCTACAGACCAATATCTTCACACCCTTAAAAAAACAAAGAATTCAACAATCTATGAAAAGAATTATATGCCATGAGCAGGTAGGGTTTATTTCAGGGATATAATGCTGCTTCAATATTTGAAAAGCAATACAATTCATCATATTAGCAGACAAAAGAAAATAATCACATAGCCAATCAATAGATTCAGAAAAAAAACATTTAACAAAATTCAACACCCATTCATGATATAAAAAAAAAATCTTAGAACGTTTAGGAGTGTAGGAGAAGTTCCTCAAATTGGTAAGGTGCATCTACAAAAAACTACCATCTATACTAAACTGTGAAAAGCTAAATGCCTTTCTTCTTTCTCACCCCTCTCAATCAATATGGTACTGGAAGTTCTAGCCAGAGCAATAAAGCAAGAAAAGGAAATAAATTCATATAGATTAGAAAGGAAGCAATACAATTGTCCCTATTTGCAGATGTCATAATTGTCTATGTAGAAAATTCAAGGAAAATACCCAAAAAACCTATTAGAACTAATAAGTGACTTGAGGAAGGTCAAAGGATACAAGATAACCATCAAAAATCCACTGTAGGGAGTGTGAGGGTAGTTCAGTGGTAGAATTCTTGCCGCCATGCAGGAGACATGGGTTCAATTCCTGGTCCATGCACTTCAAACAAAAACAAACAAACAAACAAAAAACTTCAACAAATGGTATTGCAATAATGGGATATTCACATGGAAAAAGAATGAAACGCTGTCCCCACCATACAGCATACAAAAAAAAACAATCCAGCTGTATTTCTACTACAACAGGGAACATGTGGACAACAAAATTCGAAATATAATAAAATTTACAATTGCTAAAAAATGAAATATTTAGACACAGATCTAACAAAACAAGCACAGGACTTGAAAGCTAAAAACTACAAAGCACAGATAAAAGAAATCAAAGAAGATCTAAATGAAAGGAGTGAAATATTGTCTTTATGGATTGGAAGATTCAACATAGTGAAAATGCCAATTCTCCCCACAGTGATACACAGATTTAATGCGATTTCTATAAAAATCTCAGCAAGAATTTTTGAAGATATAAATGAGATTATTCCAAAATTTGTATGGAAAGGCATAAGAACTAGAATAGCCAATGTAATTTTGAAAAAGAACAATTAGAAAGGAGAATCAGTTTACCTGATTTCAAGATTTACTACACAGCTATAGTAATAAAGACTGAGTGTGACCAGCAGAAGGAGAGACACAGATCAAAGATGCCCAACTGATTTTGACAAACGTGCAACAGGAATTCAATGGAGGAAGGGCAGCCTTCAACAAATGGTGCTAGAGTAGACACCCACAGGCAAAAAAAAAAGAACCACGATCCAAGCCTCATACCTTATACAAAAATTAACTCAAAATAGATCATGGACTTAAATGTGAAAAGTAAAATATAAAACTCTAGAAAAAAAATACTCTTTGGGATGTAGGGCTAGGCCCCCAGAACACAAACCATAATAGGAAAAATTGATAAATTGGACTGCATCAATTTTAAAAATGCTTACTCTGAAAAAGCCCCTGGGAGGGAGAGGAAAAGACAAGCTACAGGCTAGGACAAAATATTTACAAACCACATATCTGACAAAGGACTAATATCTAGAATGTAAGGAACTCACCCAACACAAAAGTTAAAAAAAAGAAAAAAATCCAATTCCAAAAGGGCAAAAGACATGAAAAGACATTTCACCAAAGAGGATCAACAGGTGACACATAAGCCCATGAAAAGACATCAACATGATTAACCATTAAGGAAATACAAATCAAAACCACAATGAAATACACCCTTATATGTCTTAGATTGGCGAAAATAAAAATAGTGACAACACCAAATGCTGGCAAGGATGTAAAGAAAGTTGATCACTTGTCCATTGCTGCTGGAAAAGTAAAAGGGTACAGCACGCTCTGGAAAACAATTTGGTCGTTTCTTACAAAACCAGACATGAAAGGACTCTTGGCCCCAGCAATTGCTCAACTGGGCATTGATCCCAAAGAAATGAAAACTGAGATATAATTCCACTTATACAACATTCTTTTTGTTGCGGTTGTTCTTTTTTGAAAATATTTTTATTGAGATCACGTCACACACATATAGTCCATCCAAGTGCACAATCAGTGGCTCACAATATCATCGCATAGTTGTGTATTCATCACCATGATCATGTTTAGAACATTTACATCACTCCAGAAAAAGAAATAAAAAGAAAAAACTCATACATCCCATACCCCATATCCCTCCCTCTCATTGGCCACTGGTATTTTCAGTCTACCCAATTTTTTTACCCCTTATCTGCCCCCCTATTATTTATTTCTTTCATCCTTAATTTTTTACTCATCTGCCCATACCCTGGATAAAAGAAGCATCAGACACAAGGTTTTCACAATCACATGGTCACATTCTACAACATCCTGGAAGTGGCAAAATTATAGAAACGGAGAACACGTTGGTGGCTGTGAGGGCATAGGGAAGAGTGGGGGTGGGAGGGAATGGGACAAGGCTCTAAAAGGCCCACAGGAGGCCCCTGTTGGGTGAAAAGTCCTGCATCCATATCCAGGGTTGTGAAATTGTATTACAGTTGTGCTGGGTAAAGTGTCCATGGGGTCTCTCTGTGAATCTGCCAGTGAATCTACAGTTATGCCAAAATAAAAACTTTAATTTTTGAAAACAGTTTAAAATTTCATTAAGATGAACAAAGCCCCGTGAAGAGAGCTTTTTTACAAAAAGCAGGTGAGGGAGCACCACAGTTCTCCCCCAAGGAAACTGGCTGGAGGCATGGAGGCTGCAGGGAGGGAGGAGGGATGCCAGATAAAATACAGGAGGCCCAGTTAAACTTCGATTTCAGAGAGACAACAGGTAAATTTTTAATATAAGTATGTCTCTGATATTGCACCGGACATACTTATACTAAAAAAAAAAACTCTTTGTTGCTGTTGATTTGAAATTCAAATGTAGCTGGGCATCCTATGCTTTTATTTGCTAAATCTAGAAGCCCTAGGAGGGAAGGACAGGACAGATGGAGGCTAAAGCCGGCAGGGGGTGTGGGCTGAAGCCCCTACTCCCTTCCCACCTGGGAATTTTGGCACCCGGCCGGCTTAGCCCCCCTGGAAGGGCACACTGGAGAAAAAGGCAAGGTGGACACAGGGAAAATAAAAGAAAGATTCAGGAAAGGGGCCAGGGTGCAGGCAAAGGTATGTCAGAGGGACACAAGGACACCTGGGCTCGGCAGTGGCATGGGGCAGGGGCCGCGAGGGGAGGGCACACCCGAGCTGGGGAGGCCTCCAGATCCCAAGTTGCTGGGTTTTCTGAATCTTTGCTGGCAAAATGAGGCTGAGTGGGGTGATGTGAGCAGAATCTAGAAAAAGGTCAGAAGAGAGGATGCCTGAATTTTCAAGGTGCTGCCCCGGACTGGGAGGCAGTCTGACCGCCTGCCTGTAAGGGGACCTCTAGGCACAACGAGCCTCCGAGGAGCCCCGGGCTGGCCCCCCAGCACCCCATCATGATCTGCTCACACACACAGACCCCCCGCAGGAACCCCCTAACTGCAGGGAAAGGATGCGTACACCAGCAGGCTCTAGAGTCCAGGTCAGTGGGCAGCAGCGACTGCAGCGAACACAGAAATGCACCTGCCTCTCCACTCGGCTTGTAGCCCACAGCCAGGGCGGCCGCTGCCGGTCACCTGGGCTGACATTGCACACACCCACGACCTGCCCTCAGCTTCTCCACGGCACATCTCCCTATTTTAAGCCACCTGGATTTATTTCTTTGTTTCCCGTTGAACACCCAACTGCTCCCCGCACTGGATTCTGAGCTCCGGGATCGTTGGCAGCTCGCTGGGGCACCCACACTTAGAACAGCACCTGGTCCACAGCACATGTTCAAGGAAGAGAAGCAGTGTTGAATGATGGAGGGATAAATGAACAAAGCTACTCCTCCTGGGCCGGTCCTGCGGGCACAGTCCCTCTGAGGCTTGACAAAGGCAGAATCCAGTCTTCCTCCTCCAGGAAGCCCTCAGCAGCAACCTGTGAGCTGCCGTGAACTGGCACCTGGGGTATAGGTCTAGCATGGCCACAGGGGCTCAGTTTGTCCTCTCTAAATAAGGACTCCATAATCATTAACATCATCTTATCATTATATTTAATTAGTCCTTGCCACAGAGACTACATTATACTATTATTAGTAATAGCTACTGAGAAACCCCATGTGCCAGGCAACGTGCTGGGCATTTTTCATTTTTCACAGAAGTGTGGGGACCCTCTATGCTTTTGCTGATCCCCTTCTTGTGGAAACAGATATTTTCCTTCTCTGTAAGGAGACCCTCACCATGCCCAACATTAGCAGAAGGGGCTGGCACTGCTTCACCAACCTGTTCCACCTCCCTAGCTACAATAACCACTGCATGGGCAGCTTCGTGACCCTCTTGAGGCAAGTGAGCACTGGTCCTGGGACCTTTGCAACTGGTGAGGAAGCATGCACCCCTCTCTGTTGGGCTTCTGTGCCAAGAGCTACTAGCAGTCACCTTGCACCCGGCGGAGGCTGCCTGGCAACGAGGGCAACAAAGAGAAAAGCAGAGCTGAGAGACAGGAGAGAGTTTGGTGAGGACCTTGCTGAAACTCCTGGATCCAGCCATGCCTGAAGCCAGCAATACCCAATGTATCTCTGGACTTTTCAATTACCTGAGCTAAAAATAAATGCTTTTCCTTAATGCTTTTGCTAGTGTGAGTTGGGTTTCAAAGTTTCCATCAAAAGAGTCCTGCCTAACCCAGTATGCACTGTTAAGACGGGGGCATTTTATATATGAGGAGCAGAAGCATACACACGTGTAGTGACTTGGCCATAAAGTGACACAACCATGAGCTGGGAGCCCTCTGACTGCAGAACCTGTGTTTTTAACCACTGTGGTTTGCTGTCTTAGTGGCAAGCTACATTCTGTGTATGTGTGTGTGCACTTTATTTCTCATGAATATTCGCACCCATGGTCTACAGCAGACTGAGCAAACTGTTGGTGCTTAATATAGATCTCTCAGATAAAATAAAAGCAGTAATGTCCTGGAAGATTCTCTGCTTAGAAAATGCTCCCATCAGTGACCTTGAATTCTCATTCCAACGCAGGCTCATGAGTCAATGGGAGTCTTCAGAAATCATTTCCCTTCTCCCAATGCCTCAGTTTCTCTACCTCGGTAAGCTGGGAATTGCCCCAGGCAGGGCACCCATGAGAATGGCCTAGCCTCACTGGTTAGCCAGTGAGAGGCACTCTGACTCCTCCAGGGGAGGGGTCTGTAGTCGGAAGAGGGTCCCAGGGACTCAAGGACTGGCAGGCAGTGGAGGAAGGGAGCCCTCGCTGGGTGTTGGAAGCCTAACCTGGGGCTCTAGCACCTCTTGGGTGCTCAGGGCAGAAGAGCCTGAACCCCTGGGCCACACCCCTGGCCACAGGACCCACGTTTCCTGCCTTCACTCCAATGAGGCTGGTCACCTCCAGACACAGATGCAAGGGAAATGTTCACAAACCAGCTGCTCTCAAGCAGCCAAACGAACCACAAAGAGCACTGGACAAATTCAAATCACCAATCCAGGTTGCCAACCCATGGCAAGGGGAGCTCAAGAGGAGAAAGGACATGCTTAGGGACTGGTCCAAGCCTCCCTCCCCCGACCCTGCCCCAGGATGGCTCCATCGCTGTGTCCTCCCCTCTCTCATTTTCACCCTTCCTCTTCCCCCCTCAGCTGACTCCCTCCTCAGACACTCTGGTCTCTCTCTCCTGAAATAACAAAACCTTCCTGTGACCCTGTAACCCCTCCAGCTCCTGCTTTTCATCCTCCCTTCCCAGTCTAAGAACATGGAAAGAGGAGTCTACACTACCCCTCAACTCACTCCTCTTCTGACCCCACTGACCACGCATGCCCGGAATACCAAGGACCTCTCGTTGCAAATCCAGCAGGCCCTCTTCACCCCCAGCCCACCCATGCAACCCCATCACTCTCTGGGCACCAGACATCTCACTCCTTACCCCCCGAGAAGCCCAGGTTGCCGTCATCAGCTGTGCCGGACCTCCCAACCTGCTCCTCCAGCCCGGGTCTTTCTCCTGAGCTCATGTGTCCAGGTGTCAGCTAGACGTCATCACTCACCTGTCCCATGGCAGCTCAAGCTCTTTTGCTGAGGCGTCAGGCATAGGGGCTAAGAGCCTAAGTCATAATGCCTGAGTTCAAATCCCCTGTAACTTAGTGACATTGGACAAAGTCACCTCAACTTCCCCATGTACCAATGGGGATAATTAGCATA
>PVIY010013592.1:0-58700 GCA_004026745.1 Myrmecophaga tridactyla
TATTATTGTTTTATTTCTTTTTCTGATGTCTCTTTATTTCTTTCTCTAAATCGATGCAAATGTTCTAAAAAATGATGAATATGCAACTATATGATAATATTAAGAATTACTGATTGTATATGTAGAATGGAATGATATATTAATGTTCTTTTGTTAAGTTTTTTAATTAATAAAAAGTTAAAAAAAAAAAAAAAAGCCAATCCGTCTCTGGTGTGTTGCATTCCGGCAGCTAGAAAACTAGAACAGGGGACTTAAATGATTCAAAGGAGGCCGAGGAGGGGTAGCCAGAGAAAGGAGAGGAGGTGTGGGGTCCCAGAAACCAAGGAAAGGGCTGTTTTGAGATGCAGGGGGATGGTTCACTGATGGAATGCAGCTGAGGGGAAAAGAAGCAAACAAAAATAGGTCTGAAAATGTTTTGATGCAAAGCTTTGAGGTTAAGAGACAGTTCAAATCAAGTATTCATAGATTGCCTCTATGCACTGAAGTTTTTCAGCTTCCTCCTTTGTGAAATGGGGATATCAATAGGTTTGTTTTGTGAGCTACACGAGATATGTGTAATACACTTAGGGAGCATACAGAAAATGCTACCTGATATAATAATGAGCAAAAGTGTTGTCAGGAAACGAGAAGAAGAGAACTGGGGGTGGGGGTTCAAATGGCTCAGTACCTCTACTGGGAGGGTGGAAAGGTTAAGGTGGGTCCAAATGAAGGTGAGCCTTAGATGCTGGGTCAGCAGGGGGCTGTAAGTATTGGGAGTATTCTTGGTGGGAGACCCTGGAATAAGGTCAGGGGTGGTGGATGAGCAGAAACACTCTGGGTCATACATCAAGACTTCAGCAATGGCCTAGAACAGAAAGAGGGGTTGAAAAGTGCTCCAGGTATTCAGTCTTAGAATATGCTCAAGTTTTTTCTTTCTATCTGTGTATTTAATTTTGAGTTGTTATCTAGATATCAAACCTAGGATGTCTACTAAGGAAGTTTGTCCGGTGGGAGAAGTAGGTCAGTGGCTTGGCAGGTCATTCCTGTGTACCTCCTAAGGCCTATTAAGTAGAGTGAAGAGCTTGAGACTGAGGATGGAGTCCAGAGCGACCTCTGGAGGCAAAAGGAAGAAGGTCATAGAAACCTCTGAATTTGAAGAAATAGAAATTCAGTCAATAACGGTGATGTCCTACATCGAAAAAGACAAGGATGGTTAGGTATAAAACATGACCATCTATTTTATAAAAATTATGGAAAAGCTCAAGAGTTGTCTTCACTCCATAAAGGTTATCTGTATGAATATATTAGATATTCAAGTACAGTTACTTGTTTTATTTGTCAGAACTCTTCCCTTTGCCACTTTAGCTGTGCTGAAGTTGAATCCATTGAACTTTCAATCGTCATAGCATAGGCTAGTGGTGGGCTAGAATGTGTGGACTTTAGAACACATGCAGCCCTCTTTTAAAAGTGGCTCCTCAATCAAAGCTTGCAGCATCTGTCAGGCTTCCTGGCCTATTCCGTTCCGGTTAGCCAGTAGCTGCTGAGAATATACGACTCATTTTACTGTACAGGTGCTCTCTGATTAATTTGTTATTTTATGAAGTCATCAACTAGCTCTAGAAATTGATTTGGTTAGTTTTATAGTTATTCTTCAGTGCTGCTCTTTAAATCACACTATTTACCAGCTGAGCTGCCACAGATTTTGCATCACTGAAGATTTTTCCCTCTGGCAGAACCAGGGGAATCAATATTATTAGATTAATACCCAAATAGAAGAGGTATATGGTCTTTGGTGTCTGATGAGCCACAGTTGCCTTCCTGAGAGAGATATAGCCTGAATTTGCAGCATACAAAAAAATATTTAAAAGGGCCTCTTTCCATTATTTGTAAAATTACCCTCAATGGATGTCCTTCATTCCTGTCTGTGACATGAAGTCCGAAGTATTGCTGTCATTAGGACGTGAAGCAGCTTGACATCAGACACTCTCCTCAGATCCTCTCCTTCCTTCTAAATAGACACACCTGGTAATTAAAAAACAAAACCCAGCAAAACAGAAACAAAAGGAAACAAATGCCAAAACAAAAGAAGACAAGACAAGACTGAGAAAACAGTACGGCACTTTTTTTACTGGTTTCTCAGCTAAGCAGCTGGTCCTTCACCCCCCCAGGCCCATTGCTCTGCAGTGACCACAGGCCTCTATGAGTGCGCCCGCTCTCTTTATGTTCTTCCTTGACCAATTGCTCACTCTGGGCATGGGCAGTCACTCACGTGGGCAATTTGTTTGCTACTGGCTAAGGTGTAAGTGTGGGTAGTGTGAAGATAGGACTGTGAGGAATGTGGACCTTCCTGGACTGGCTTGAACTGAACTGAGAATGAATTAAGTAGCTGAAAGCTCTTCTCCTGCCTCTGCTGACCTGTGAGAAGAGTCTGTCCTCTCCCGCTTCCATAGGCCTGCATCTACAGGGATGGAGAGACATATATGTGTACAGCCAGCAAACAGCTTTTGCCTGGCCGGTTGGAGGAGCAAAGCACAGAGATGAAAGCCAGCTGGAAGGTGAAGTGTGCCTGCCTTGTGAGAAGGGTGAGCTCACTGAGTGACACCCTCATGTCACTGAGTCACTGACTTTGAGAAACCTCAGAGGGAAGTGTGTTCTTTCCTCAAGTGTCCATAGTAGTAGAAATACTCGTTAATTAAGGCCTTCATCCATTACTTCTGCAGCCATCTCTCCCATCATGGAGACTTACCACGTGCTTTGTTTTGTTAGAGCTGCCGAAATGCAGTGTACCAGAAATGGACTGGCTTTTAACAATGGGGATTTATTAGCTTATAATTTACAGTTCTCATGCCATGAAAATAACCCAATTAAGGCATCAACAGGATGATACCTTCTCTGATAATAGGCTGCTGGCATCTGGGACACCTCTGTCACAGGAGGAGGTACACAGCCTTCTCTCCTGGGTTTCCTTGCTCTTAGCTTCTGGCTTCTGTGGATCCTCTCTGAGTTTCTATGGTCCTCTCTTAGCTTCTCCTGAGCTTTTCTCTATGAGCTTCGCTTAATTGCATCTCTTAACTTCTGTATGTGTTTTGTCCTTTTATAAAGCACTCCAGCAAGAGGATTAAGACCCATCTTGAATGGCGTGGGTCACGTCTCAATTGAAATAACCTAATCAGAAGGTCCCACCTGCAATTGTTGTAACTGAGAGATTAGGATTTAAGGGATGATTTTGATCACTGAATCATTATTTAGGTATTCCTTTTTGCTTTCTGGTATATTGGAGTAGACAGAGGAAAATACCTGAAATCCCTAAATTGTAACCCAGCCGCCTTGATCTCTGATAATGATTGTATAGCCTTTATCTTCTCCCCTTTGATTGTAAAAACCTTGTGACTCACCTTCGTTTGTACCCATTTATCCAGTTGTTCAACTTCTGAGTCTTGTATTCACTGAAGACGGCCCCTCATGTTGATTAATGAAGGGTCTTGGGTCAGCCAGAACTAACCTACCCCAAGTCCGAAGTTATCTTGATAACCGAAGCTGGATCTAACCAAAGTGGGCCTGTCTGACATGTGCAGTAGCTTAGATTTTCACCTACAAGTCACCTAAACCTCATTAGAATACTAAAAATCATGCCCACCATCATAGTAAGGCCACTGTTTTCTTACATGCAATCTTTGACTAAGCATGTACTCAGTCTGCCCATGTCCAATGATTAAATCACACCTAATGGCATCATCTGGGGCCACTGCGCTTATTATCCTAAACGCTGCCCACCCTTTTCTCTAATAAAACGATCAGAATTCCTGCAGTTTGGGGAGACAGATTTTGGCCATCTGCTCCCCTGCTATGCACCTAGTAATAAACTTTTTCTCTCATTTTGAAACTCCAGTGTCTCAGGAGTTGGTCATTTGAACACATTGGGCAAAAGAATCCGCTGCTTTTGTCTGGTAGCAATTTGGCAGCCCAGGAGGGATGGATGCTCGAAGTTCTGGAGTCTCAGCAGAGCAGGTGGGCCAGTTAACGGAGCCTTTTGTAGCTGCTGGGCTGACTGTAGTTTAGAAGCTCGGCAACCGGGATTTCTCTGTGCTGCTGGCACTTCAGAGACTTTTGGTGCCTTAAAAAGCTTCACGGAGGGAAACTTCTTTCCAGTTCCATGTCTGGAAGTCTGCCTGAGTGGGTCAGCAAGGAGTAAAAGTGGATTGGGGAGTAAATATGCTGGTTCGAGTCCCCTTGGGGTTGCCTTTAAGGCCTGGCCCTGCTCCCAGAACGATTCCCTTACCCTGATCTCAACATCTTTCTGTTTTCTGGATACCACGCTATATGGGGTGTAAAGCCCTGACTTCAATTTGACTGTTAAGTATACGCCTAAAAAATGAGTAATCCAACAATTAATTGGTATTTAATGAAATTAAGTAGGCCTGTTTAAGTGTAGGCCAGTGTCTTACCTGGGTATAGTAAGAGATTAATGCTTGTTTAATTGTTAATTGGTATGCTAAGCATTTAATGCCTGTTTAATTTTTAGTTGGTATGTTCAGCCTAGTTATTAATTGTGTGTTACTTAAATATAATAAGTGTGTATCTGTTTAAATTTGTTAGCTGGTATGTTCCTGCATTTGTATTGGTCATATGTTCCTAATTGGTTACTGATTATGAAAATTACTTTTAAAAAGGGAACCTTTGGACTGTATTGAACATGAAAAAGATTTTAGTTATGAGTTGATAAAAAAGGGTTTATTTCTGTACCTTAACCTGGCCTCAAAATGATTTAAAATGAAAATACTATCATTACCGTTAAAATTAAAGTTATTGCAGTTAAAAATGTTCTGCAAAAAGTTAAGAATGGGATGAGATAAGAAATTTAGTCCTTTATTTGTCCCTCTCAAAAGTATTCCTGTTTCTTGTGTAACTTTCTCTTTGCATCTGTCTGCCTGTTCAATGTATACTTTCACACCTCTAGATGATAGTAACAAACTAACAAAAATTCTTAAAAAAAAGAGGTCTATCAGAATTGCTTGAGAAATAAATAGGCAGTTTTATATAAATTGGTACTTTTGAAATAAAAAAGGAAAAATTCTGAACGGTAAAATTCAGAGCCTTAATTTTGTAATTACTGTAAACAAACCTGGACATTAGAATGAAAGTGCCCCTGGCATTTCCCTAGGGTAGCAGAAAACTGCCAAAGGCTTGTCTCTGGAAAATGCAAAAACTTTTTCCAATTGTCCAGGCCACAGCTTTTAGTAAAATAAATCTAATAATTAGAAATAGTTAAAGAAGGACATAAGAAATCTCAAAATTCTATGGTCTTCACCTAAAATAAGCCAGACTTTATTCTGTCCCAAGCTCTAATCACCTAAAGCAGTTGTGCGGGAAGTTAGGCACAGAAAGATGGGGGAGGTGTGTTTTGGAATTTTTAATGGGCCTGGAGATTAGAAATGGTAAGCATAAAAAAATGCTACAGAATAGGCTATGTTTGTTAGTATTTTTTTTTCCCTATACCTCTGCAACGGTAACAGTAGTAATTAGATTATTATTAAAATATAAATAGCCTTGGGGTAAAAAGTAACTGAATAAAATCGAATTACCAAATTTCAGTAACTTTAATGAAAGGTCTTTGAGAAATATGGAAGAGTTTTCCTGAATTTAGGCTTGGGACAAATTAAAAAATTGCAGTGTATTTTCCAGAACTTGATAGTTATGTACTTTTAAAATTGTTTCTAATTTTAAGATATTATGAAGGCAAGGAGAATTTTTTTAACCACTGATAAAAGGAATATTATGATAAATTTTGAATTGAACAAATGCAGTTTCATTCTGCTTAGGTATGTTCTCCCTGGATTTATACAAGCTTACTGATAAAATAAGCTAGTATTATAAATACATTCTTAAAATTCCTCTTAAAATAGCCTAACTAAATAGGTTAAGTTACATAAACTGAGCAATGCGCTTGGTAATAATAACACATATAGAGTTTAATAAAATTAAGAATATGCTAATGCTTCAAACATATTTTATTTAAGAAATCAATTAAGTTTAGTAAAAAATACAAATGGATTTTTAAATAACCTTGATTACCTGGATTTCCAAGAATCTAGCTTTTAGCTACTTGGACATTTGCTACCTCAATATGTGGAAGAATTTGAACTTGTAATGGCTTTGTTAATGTCACTCAGTATATTTTTGTTAGTAAATGCTGTCGTGAATGGAGAAAACCTAATTCTTAGCTTCAAAGAGTTTATTTTCTAGTTAGAATATACTTGTACAAGGGCATAGTATACGATGATAGTAACAAAGGAATAAACGTGCTGGAAGAGTTTAAAAAGCAGATAAATAATGACTCAAGAAGACCTCATAGAAGAGATGACACTTATAAGAACTTTAAATGAAAAAGTAGCATTTTAAAGAAATAAAGCTCTGAACTAGTTTTTGGAAGCCATATCTTAATTTTGTAAACTAACATATTCCTGGTATTATTTAGCACTTGGGAATAATTTTCTGAAAAAAATGAGTTTTTTTCTGGTTATAAATCTCAGATATATTTCAAACTTGGGGCTTTTCTGAACTTTAAAGGTAGTGCTGAAATGGACTGAGATTTTAGGCATATCATAAAGTAATCACTTTGTGTGCTGTAAGTATGAAGTGTATAGATGCCTGGCTGTGTTCCAAATCCAAGCAGAAATTTCTTTCTTCTTTCACTATTTTGTAGTATCTCTGTTTCTCCTCCCTTTCATGAATACTGTTATTGTAAGAAAGTATATAGGTCCAAAAACTTTGTGAATTTATTATCAAATTTATTTCGGATTATTTGCTATAAGCCGTGAATTAATATAGAAAGTTGTAAACACCAAAAGAAGGAGCTTATAAAAGTGAATTCTATATGGCATAGACAGTGCTGATTAAAATGTAATAATCCTCTTTATCATATTTTTTTTAAAAAAAAGCTATTTTGGTCGAACTTGGTATTTATATAAAACCAAAGTTTAGTTTTCTCCCTTAAAATAATGTGGATTGTTAGTCTGCTTTTAATGAGAAGTTTTTAAAAAACATTTGTCTTAATCATCTACAAGATTTTGCATCAGAATAATATCCTTATTAATGTTTATGTTGGCCTTATCGCCCTTTATTTCAGAAGACAAGTCTTCTCACCGTTAAGGAAAAAATTGTTACAAATAATTTGTTCTTTCACCTTGTATAAGTAAGGTGCTAAAACCGTTTGACATATTGCATAGGAAGTATTTGGGAAATATTACAGTGGTTAAAAGGGATTTTCTATTCTGTTGCTGGTTAAACTTGTATTATTCATACATTCAGAGATTGTATAAAATTCCCAAAAATTTGATAATGTTCTCACTTCCATATTATATGCTGATACTGATCTATATGATTTTAAACAATGGTATGGTGTTATTGGTTATGGTTTCAGTTATTCTTAAAAGCTACAGATTATAGAAACAGCCAAATTTACTTGCACTGCTTTACTCTAATACTTCTCTAAAAGGATATGTGGTCAGCTAAAGGTCAGAGCTCCAGCTGGAACAAGGAAAGACTTGAAAAGAAATGCAGAACAAATATATACATTTTATCTGTTAATTAAATAACTCTGGTAAATGTGTAAAAGCAAAACAGAACAAAACCTCTGCTATGGTTTGTTAATATAAAACAACAGCCTAATGTTTTTATTTCTGAAAGTAGCTTCATTTAAAAATGCTTATAAAAATTAGAGCTTAGTTTTTAAGTTGTAACTGTTATCTTTAAATTCTGAAATGCTTTGCTCTTGGTATAACCTAGTAGTAGTTCCCAGGAACTTTAAGTATCTGTGTGACACCTGAAACTCAGATCTAGTTCTCCAGCTCTGAAAGTCAGCACAAGTCCATACAGCAATTGTTAAAAAAAAAAAAAAAAAAAAAAAAAAAAAAAAAAAAAAAAAAAAAAAAAAACTGAAAAAGATCAAACTCCGAACAAAGATGTGATGAAACTGATCTGGTTAAAACTAAGGTAAATCAGTATACAAGGTAAAAGGTAATATTGTGTGTATTTTAAAGCCTTAAAATTTTGTGTGAGACAAAAAGAAGAATGTTTATTTTGTCCAAATTTAAATTTTCTGTAGCACACTATCTAATTTAATCGACCTAGTCAGTTTAAACACCCTAACTCAGGCTTTATTTGATATAGAACCTAGAATAAGGAATAAAATCTTAATAGCCTTTGCAAGTTAATGTTACACCGTGATGCATTTCAGAGTATTTTTGGCAGAAAATGAAAAAGTATTTGCAAAGTCCCTTGAAGGATTTGGAAAAATAGAACTATTAAGTTTTCCCACCTGGGGAATTCCTGGCATTTTCTTAAGCAAGAAGTGCTCCCAATTTAATAAGCCAAGGCCTCAATCTTGAGGTTTGCCCTTATGAAACTTATTTCTGTAATAAATAGCAAACTGAACCTACTTTAGGATTAGTGACTAAGAATCATCTCCAGGAAATCTCTGCTGTTACTCAGATGTGGTCTCTCTCTAAGCCAAACTCTGACCTCTCTCCCTATGCGGGACATGATTTCCAGGGGTATAAGCCTGGCCCTGGCATCATGGAACCTAAACTGGCCTTGGCATCATGGGACATGAGTCTCAAGGATGAGCCTGGCCCTGGCATCATGGATTAGTTAACCAAAAGGGGAAAAAGGAATAGAGTTTCATTGGTTAAGAGATTTCAGAGCATATTAAGAGGGCACTCTGGCAGCCACTCTTCTGCAAGTTACAGCTATATTGCAAACTGCCACAATACGGCAAGCTCCTACCAGCAGTATTCCTGGAAATCCTGAAGGATATACTGGGCTCTACAAAATTTTACTTATTAAGCTTGCTTTTCAGAGACTTAAAACCTCAGATAGTTCTAATACCAGAGAAGCTCTGAAATCCAGAAATATTGGATTTTCCAGGAACAATAACCAGTTTCACCATTTCATCCCTCTGCCCTGAATGGCAATGCCCCTTTTCAGCCTTGAAGTAATTAGAGGAGTCATTGCACAGATATCTTCTGGATTGAGAGATAATTATCAAATGAGAGGGAGGAATTGTAACTGAGAAATTAGGATTTAAGGGATGATTTTGATCATTGAATCATTATATAGAGATACCTTTTTGCTTTCTGGTATATTGGAGTAGACAGAGGGAAATACCTGGAATCTCTAAATTTTAATCCAGCTGCTTTATCCCTGATAATGATTGCATAGCCTTTATCTTTTGCCCCTGTGATTGTAAAAGCCTTGTGACTAACCTTCATTTGTCCAGTTGTTCAACTTCTGAGTCTTGAAGTCAATGTGGACAGCCCCTAATGTTGATTAATTTCTTCGTCAGTCTAGAGGCAACTCCCACCTCGAGTCTAAAGTTATCTTGATAACTGAGACAGGATCTTAAGTTCCTCCTCTTGCTTGAACCCTCACATTATTTTTTTTTCTTCTATTCTTCTCATTCCCAACAGTTTTTCATGATTTTTTTTTGTTTTGCTTTTTAGTTCCCTTGAAAAAATTATCCTTTTACTAGAAACTGTGCCAACTTATTTTCAGAAGTAGACATACATAGTCTGATTCTTGAAGTGGATATTTAGATCATTTGAAGAGCAGGAGAAAGCAATATTGGTCAGTATTATAGAGGTATTGCTTATCATGACCACATAAACCCATTTTTCCTCTTAGGCAGCCTCCTTCTAGTCATGCCCAAATAAGCTTTTTGAAAAGCATGACATTCTCCAAAGTAGCACAACCATTTGGTCTTCTTGCTTCATCTATGATTAAACCCATAGCAACCTGATGTTGCTTTGATGCCTTCATATTTTTAGAAGGTGTCAGAAGGAAGTATAAGTTAGCAAAGTTCACTTAAATGCCTGACAGATGGCAAGATAAAAGATCCAATCATCTTTGAGGAGGGAGCCTTGAGTTTTTCCTGTTGTGAGCTTTTGTGGCTTTAACTCTCCAGAGATTCTCATGTCACCTTTTGCCTCTCTTGGGAAAATGTGTAAGTTGATATTCTTCTGACTGGGGTTCCATTTCATAGAATTCTACAGGACCTAACTTGGTAACTTTAACAGCTTCCTCTCAGTCATGCCAAAAACTTTTCTGCTTAGAGAGTATTTTCAATCTTTGCCTCACCTCTGCTTCAGATTTGCTCTCATCTGGTTTCTTGGTTTTGTTCCTTTTGACATCTGCCCAGATTCTTCTGCTTCACCTGGCTTTTCTGGAAGGACGACCTATTTGGGTGGTTGGCCTGACTTTTTGACTTAGTGAGTCTCTAAGGCTCTTTCTTTCTATCCCTGTGCAGTGCAAACACCAACCTCTCACCTGAACTCTGAATTACTGCCATTTATGTCAGCCTGAATCCGTTGCCTTAGATTCTTACTTGTTGGAAGCAGAGAAAAGTTAGACTACCGTTAGTCTTGGAATGTGTAATACCTTTCATGAGAAGTAAATGGAGTTAGTGATGAAGGGCACAGGCTCTGGAGCCAAACTCCTGGGTTCAAATCCCAGGTCTGCCACTCACTGGCCATGTGAACCTGGGTAAATTATTTAACCTCTCTTATCCTAGCTCCCTCGTCTGTGCAATGGAGATAATGGCTGTACCTACTTCATAGGGTTGATAGAGGAGTTAACAAGTTAATTCATACCAAGTGCTTATAGCAGTGTGTCTGTGGCATAGAACTATTGTGAAGAAGTTAAAACCCCCATTCACTGATTTGTGACTCTGAAACAAGACAGATTAGATCGGTGTTTATCAAAGCTTACTATGGATCCACAAGCTTACTATGAGAAATTTTAAACCTGGTGCCTGCATTTGGATGAAAATGTAAACACGTTAGAATAAGCACGTGTTAGATTATTTGGAGGAACCCTAAGAGCTGAGTATGCTATGCGATCAGAAAGCATACATTTACATTTGCCTTGTGTGTATGATCACATTCTCCTGCGGTGAATGCCATGACATTGAGGCAGGTGGCAGGAAGGCAAACCTAGCCCAAGGCAACCTAGTGGAAAGCCAACCTAGCCTAAGGCAGATCTAGCTAAGGGCAGACCTAGCCTAAGGGAGACATGGCTGCGGTTCTTGAAGAGGAGAATGGTGGGGGAAGGATGACTCCTGCTGTGTGTGTGACCAGAGCCTCCCAGGCTGTCTGGGAATAGGCGCTGTGTAGCTACAGAGGCTGCTGTGGTCAATTTCAACTTTATTGGCATTCTATTTACTTTATGAATTTGTTTTGATTTTATAGTCACATAAAGGAGTTAACAGCATAAGAAGTATTTATTTAGGCTTAGGTTTATACTATTTAACATTATAATAAAAATGATTTTTTTAGTACTGGAGGTTCATAGGAATTCTTATCTTATAAAAGGCATCTGTCCATATATTTATCAAACCTGAGAAAGACTATATCATTTCAGTGGTTCCCAAAGGCCAGCTTATGAAGTGTGCTAGGCAGGTTATACCAAAAAAAAAAAAAAAAAAAAAATTCCCTGGGGAACTTGTTAAAAAATCAGATTCTTGGAATATATGAACCTTGGCACTGCTGAGCTCCAAGGCTGGGACAGGCCTGTGAATCTGTATTATCGCCAAGTTCCTCAGATGGTTCTGCTGAGCGGCAAGCTTGAGTGTTCAGAACAGATGACCTCTCAATGTTATTCATAGTCCTGGGATCTCAGCATTCAGTGTCTTCATCTTAAAAATTGAGACAATGGAACTTGTCCCTTTTTTACTGCACAAGTGAGAATTAATGAGGCAATTTTCCCAAATGTTCTTGGAAGAAGAGCATAAATTAAATGTAATATATGGGGCTAGAATGGAATTAGATAGTCTCAGCATGCGGATTGTTCCCTAGTAATAGGGAGGTGATGGGTCATGGAGGGCATCAGCAGGTTGATTTTTGCTACTACATATCCAGTTTCCCAAAAGGCTAGTTCACTTCTAGCATGGAATCAAGCCTGTGAAACCAGTCCATAACCACAAGATTTGTAAATTGTTAACTCAGGGTTAACAGAGGTGGGTATACCGACCAAGGTTGCCTGTGACAAGTAGCCCTATGCTTTTTGCAAAAAGGAATTCCTACATTTTTGTTAGGGATAAGGAATGTTCTCCATTTCTAAATGGATTGCTTTCCAGAAATCAATTTGGAATGCAGAGGGCATTTCCTACATAGAAACCATTTTACATATCCTTATGAGGTCCTTGGGACAGCCTATAAACTGATTTAACACACAATGTACCTGAAGTAGAAGTCTACCAGTCCTACAGAGCCTAACCAATGCACCAGATGAGGTCTTGGTGGGAAAATGTTCCAAATTTCAACTTGGAATGCCAAGAATACATTTCTGCCCATCTACTCTACTGATTCTGAAGGACTTGTGTTTATTTCTTTGCTCTTGATTTTTTGGGTGCTTATTTATATCCTTTTTTGTTGTTCTTGTTTCCTAGATTGGTTCTAATTTTACTTTTTTGTGGTGGTGTTATACCTGAAAGCCCTCGAGGAAGGGGAAAAATAGGAAAGGGAAATACTCTGTGCTTCATTCCTCTCTCCCCATTAAAATTTACCTGTCATAATCTCCATTTTCTCAGTGTCTTCTCTGCCATTCTAAGCTATATCTAGCCATCCAGTATATTAATTTTTCTACTGTGTACTTCTCTACTTTGTCTCCCATAGCACTGAAACAGAGGTGGCTCTCAGGACTGATGAGTAGGGAATATTCTGATGGGTATCCTGACTTTGGGTATCCTTCAAATCATATTATTTAAACAGAAGTCTTTGGGCTGACATGGCAGGTCTTAACTCCCTCTTTCTGTTCCAGACTCTTTCATGAGCCACTGTTATCTGATCAGAAATGCTAATCTTTGGTCTTACTCTTTGTGGCCTTTCCTTTACATGACTAAGAGCTAATAGGAAAGATCTTTTTTTTTTTTTTTTATTAAAAAAGTCTTTGCAAGGTCCTTTTCTGAAATCAAGTGGTATATATTGGCAAAGTGTTGTGGTCACAATGTGTCCAAATATCTTCACAATGATCAGGTCTGAATAAACTCAGTTAAATAAGCTTTTCTCTTCTCCTTAATTAAAAGGAATTGTGTTAGCTCCGTTCCTCTGAGAAGCAGAGACTCGATGGGCTCACCCATGCAAGACACCTATTGGGGCAACGCTAGTGAAGGGTAAGAGATAGGGTGTAGGCGTATGCAGAGAGGACTTTCTGTTACTGCTATGGAAGGAGAGAGAGAAGGGAGAAGGACTGGTAGGAAAAGACTCAGACGACAGCACAATGCTAAGCACATTTTGTTCAAGTTGATCATGCATCCTTGAGCCAAAGTTGTCCATTAGAGGAATCCCCTCTCCACTAGAATGTGCTTATACTGGTAGCTCTGGCATGCTCAATCATTGCCTGGGAGCAGCCTGGCGGAAGTGTGGACTCTGCACCCAGGCAGTATTAGACCTGGGAGTGGGAGTGGGAGTGGCAGGAAAGTTTAGTGGGACATTTCCATGACCTTCTTAGGGATCTCTCTAGGGGTCCACGAATTTGGATGGTAAAAGTTACATCCCTGTGCTGGTTTGAAAGGAAGTATGCCCCCTAAGAAAAGCCATGTTTTAATATAAATCCCATTTCATAAAGGTAGAATAATCCCTATTCAATGCTGTATGTTTGAAACTGTAATGAGATGTAATTTAGTCAAGAATGGTTGTTAAACTGGATTAGGGGACAACATGTCTCCCCCCATTCGGGTGGGTCTTGATTGGTTTATTGGAGTTCTATAAAAGAGGAAATATTTTGGAGAATAAGAGATTCAGAGAGACCAGAAAATGCTGCAGCACTACGATGCAGAGAATCCACGAGCCAGCAACCTTTGGAGATGAAGAAGGAAAACGCCTCCCGGGGAGCTTCATGAAACAGGAAGCCAAGCAGAGAAAGCTAGCAGATGATGCCATGTTTGCCATGTGCCCTTCCAGCTGAGAGAGAAGCCCTGACTGTGTTCGCCAGGTGCCTTCTCACTTGAGAGAGAAACCCTGAACTTCATCGGCCTTCTTGAACCAAGGTATCTTTCCCTGGGTGCCTTAGATTGGACATTTCTTTAGACTTATTTTAATTGGGACATTTTCTCGGCCTTAGAACTGTAAACTAGCAACTCATTAAATTCCCCCTTTTAAAAGCCGTTCCATTTCAGGTATATTGCATTCTGTCAGCTAGCAAATTAGAACAGTCGCTTATTTCAAATTCTATCGGAATTTTAGCATTTTGTCTAATTATGAGTATAGGCATAGCCATAGAGGTAGTATTAGCACTAAGTGTGTCTTTGTCACAGTAAATATTACAGATAGTTACATTATAAATATAGTTGTCACAGATATCTCAAAATGCCATTTGTGCTCATTGTTACTTTAAAACTATGGTAGTTATTAGCTCTGACACTAGATCTTCTTATCTGCTGAGGTAGCAAAAGAACACATTTACTATTATATCACAAATGTAAAAAATAATTTGATAATGGAACTTAAGTGTAATTGTTTGCTTAGAATTTTATGTATTTTATTGTATGCATTTATAAATGTTATTCCAAGAAGGAGTCCATGGTCTTCATCTGTTTTGGGTTGAATACTGTCCCTCCAAAATCCGTGTTCATCCAGAACCTATGAATGTGATTTTATATGGTAATAGGGTCTTTGCAGATATAATTAGCGAAGTTTAGATGAAGTCATACTGGATTAGGGTGGGTTCAAAACCCCATGACTGGTGTCCTTCCTAGAGGAGGAGATGACACAGACACATAGAGGAGAAACACCATGCAATGCACCTCCAAGCCAAGGGACACCAAGAATTGCCAGCAGCCACCAGAACCTAGAAGAGAAACATGGAACAGACCCTTCCTTCAGCCTTTGGAGGAAGCAGGGCCCTACAGACAACTTGACTTTGGACTTCTAGCCTCCAGAACTGTGAGAAGAGAAGCTTCTATTGTTTTAAAACCCCCAGTTTGTAGTAATTTGCTCTGGCAGCCCTAGGAAAATAAGATGTCATCTAACTGACAGTGGTTCATGGCACAAAAATGGTCAATAACCCATGCTTTAGATAATATTCAGTAATATCATATTCACTATATTATCCCAATAGATTGATTCTTTACCTGGCTTCAAATGTATGAGAACAACAGTCTGTGTCTTCAAGAGAATAAATTATTGTGGAAGATGGTTTCTTTATTCAACAAATAGTATCTCATATGTGTTAGACCTAAGTAGTTCTGGGACTGCTGCGATGAGTAAGACAGGCACAGTCCCTGCCCTCAGAGCTTTATCAACTAGCAGGAAAGGCAGCAATTAAACAAGAGCAATTAATGATTATATTACCGTGTAGAATGTGATGTTAATAAATGGGAACAACAGGCTGCTCTGGGTGCAGGGGCCAGAACAGACCTCCCTGAGGAGGGGCTGTTTTATCTGGGTCTGAAGGATGTGTAGGAATTGGTTGGGAGAAGAGGAGATGGAGCTTTAAGTAAGTGTGAAGGGTTTAAGGTGAGGCACACTTTTAGCTCTTTTGAAGCCTGAAATCATGCATTTCCTTGTGAGCCATGTGTTCTAGTTTGCTAGCTGCCGGAATGCAATAGACCAGAAACAGAATGGCTTTTAGAAAGGGAAATTTAATAAGTTGCTAGTTTACAGTTCTAAGGCTGAGAAAATGTCCCAATTAAAACAAGTCTATAAAAATGTCCAAATTAAGGCACCAGCAAGAGGTTACCTTCACTCAAGAAAGGCTGATGAAGTTCAGGATTTCTCTCTCAACTGGCAGGCACATGGCAAACATGGCTGCGTCTGCTAGCTTTCTCTCCAGGCTTCTTGTTTCATGAAGCTCTCCTGGGGGCATATTCCTTCCTCATCTCCAAAGGTCTCTGGCTGATGGACTCTCGGCCTCGGGGCTCTGCTGTGGTTCTGCGGCTCTCTCCTCATTCTCAAGCTTTCTCCAAAATGCTTCCTTTTTTAAAGGATTCCAGTAAACTAATCAAGACCCACCTGCAATGGATGGAGTTACGTCTCCCTCAAATGAAAGGTTAATACCCACGATTGGGTGAGTCACATTTCTGTGGAGATAACCTAACCAAGTTTCCAACCTACATTATTGAGTAAGTATTAAAGATTGGATTGCTCCCACAAGATTGGATCAGGATTGAAACATGGCTTTTCTAGAGTACATAAATCCTTTCAAACTGGCACACCATGTTCAGAAGTTTAGACTTTTCCTGAGGGCAATAAGAAGAAGCTTTGAAGGGCTTTTAAGCAGGGATTGATGGGATCAGATTGCCTTTTAAAAATATTGCTTGGAAGGAAACAAAGCTAAGCTCAGGAGGCTCTCGTAACACTACAGGTGAAAAATGGTGCTGGATATGGTGAATGAAGGAGTAAATGTCAAGGACAATAATTCAGATTACTCTTGCTTGATTTCTTTTGGGATTCATATTTTACTCTGTGTAAATGACTGGGGTCTTGAATTTCTATTTGTTATTCCTCCTTACATGGCATAAAAATTTTGTGAGCATCTTTTTTAGGGTTAAAAAATTCGCAGTAGCTATAGTTCTCTCTGCAGTCTATTGAAAATGCCTCTGTGAACATAAAACCTCACACAAATCATAGAAAAATAGTTCACTATAATGTTGAACCACAGAGAAAGTGAGTGTTATTTGGTTAAGTTCTCTTAGGGTACATTTGTAACTTGCTGCAGCATTAATGGTCTTTAGACTTCTACATTAAGAAGAAAATAAACTTAGCATAAATAATGTAGATGATTATATTGCCAATTAAATGAAGAGTCTCTGCCTGTTTCTCCATAAGAAATTTTTAAGTGGGTTCAAGCTTTGTTTGCTACCAGGTAAAAACAAATCCATTTTGGTTGATGGCTAATTCAGGGTCATGCTCAGTTAGTCAACTCATAAAAGTGTTTGTATGGGAATGAGTATCGGGGATAATCAGATTTTATTTCTAGTGTCTAATCGATGCTCAGAGGTTTGGAATTTAATTATGTCTGCTGAAGAAATTACAATTCCATTTCTCTTCCTCCCTTTTAAACATAACTGCAGCCTTCATTTTAATTCATAAGGATGCACAGCTTTATAGGTATTTTCTGGTGCAGTACTTGGTACCCATTAGCTACTCAGTGAATGTGGGTTACAGTATTGAATTCCTCTTCTAATCGAATGAAAACCTGCTGAATTAGAAACCTGAATACGGCTTTGCTTCTGGTTCCTCTGTTTTTCTTCTTGCCTAATAGTGGAATCTGATTATAAATTTCACAAATTACTCCAAGTAAATAAATAAATAAATGATTTAAGTGGGAAATTACTTGTTTCAACAAAAGGACTCCTATTTTCTGGTTCCTGGGCAGACTCACTGGAATGCAGGTGGTGGTGTCCAGTCTAGTAGAGAGTATAGCTGACAGATATCACCTGGGGTCTTTGGCACAATGGGTAGACTGGGTGTGAATGGAGATACTCTTATACTTACCAAGCTCCAGGAGGGCCCATGTAGCTTTTTTACCCCATCTTCTAAGAAAACCTACTCAAATCATATTGCTCATGTACCACCCTTCTTGAAGTGAGTCATCGTGCCATAAGTCCCAAGAGAATTTTCATTTAATGTAGCAAGAACTACAACAATGACAGCTTTTTAATACTTATTATTGATCATGTATTATTTACTACCTGCCAAAGGCTTTACATTCATGTTGACTCAGTTATTTCTCATTATGATTCTATTAAGCAGGTCTAATAATCATCTTTGTACAAATAAATACCTTCAGAGAGGTTAAGTCACCCACCCAATTCCCATAACTAATAAGTGACAGACTCAGTTACCAGACCCAATTCTGACTTCTAAGCCAGGCTCCTTCCATTGTGTCCTTTCTCCTCTCCAGTGTTGCTTTGAAAGTTCACAGCCCCAGCATGTGGAGAACCATGGAGGGTGGGTGGTTAGTTCTTCTTTTTATAGAAGATTGAGATGAAATTCACATAACATAAAATAAACTATTTTAAAGTGTACAATTTCAGTGGCATTTAGTCCATACACAATGTTGTACAACCACCACCTCTATCTAGTTCTCCTCCTACCAGGTCCTAGCAACTACCAATCTGCTTTCTGTCTCAATGGCTTTACCTATTCCGGATATTCCTATAAATGGAATAAAGCAATATGTGACTTTTTGTGTCTGGCCTCTTTCAGTTATAATGTTTTTGAGGTTCATCCATGTTGTAGCATGCATTAGTATTTCATGTCTTTCTATGCTTGGGTAATATTCCATTATATGGATATATTTTGTTTATCCAGTCATCAGTTGATGGACAGTTGGGCTGTTTCCATCTTTTGGCTATTGTGAATAGACTGCTCTGACCATTCGTGTAATTGTTTGAATAGTGCTTTTCACTACTCTAGAGTAGAATTGCTGGGTCATATTGTAATTATGGGTTTAACATTTTGAGGAAAAATCCAAATGTTTTCTACAGTGACTATACCATTTTACATTTCCACTATCAATGTATTCTCCACATCCTTGCCAACACTTATTTTCCTGTGTTTGTTAGAATCATGGTCATCTTAGTGGGTGTGAAGTCATATTGCTTTGTAGTTTTGATTTTCATTTCTCTAGGGACTAAAGATGTTGAACATATTTTTGTGTGCTTGATGATCATTAGTATACATGCTACAATGGGATGAAACCTTGAAGACACTGTGATAAGTGAATGAAACCAGACGTAAAAGGTCACTTATTATATGATTCCATTTATATAAACTATCCAGAAGAGGTAAATCCAGAGAGACAGAACGCAGGCTGGTAATTGCCAGGGCCTGAGGCGGGTTGGAGGAGAAGAATGGGGACTGACTGCTTAATGGGAAGGAGTATCCTTTTGGGGAAATGAAAGTGTTTTTGGAGTAGATAGAGGTGGTAGTTACACATTGTGAATGTGCTAAATGCCACTGAATTGTACTCTTCAACATGTTAACTTTATGTTATGTGAATTTTATCTCAATTAAACATAAACCAAACCCCCTACTTGGCAGTTGAGCCTGGATTTCAGTTTTAGCAGCCTGGTCGAATGAGGAGCTATGGATTTCCACCTCCTGCTACAAACACAGAAAAATGCTGAATAAAGTACTACAAAATTCTTAAATATGCGACTGAGTTTAAAATAAACTGCTGTTGCAGAAGAGGCAACCTGAAGCTTGAGCAGTAACTTCCTGAGCTGAAGCCGTGATGTCCTAGAGAGGACCCAGGGTCAAATATCAGTTATAGGATAGGGGATGGAGTTTTCACACCAACATGGGGCAGGAAACATGGCCTTGAGCTGGTGTAGGATAGAGTAAAAATCAAAACTGCTGCACAAAGAAGGCAGCCTGGACAGACTGCCCTCTTGGTGAAAGGGAGTCTAGAAACATCCCCCCATAAACCCAGAGAAACATCAAGAGAGTGGAAGAGAAAAAAGACACTGTAGCATCAGGTATATCTTCATGATGCAAGATTCCCAAACTTAGAAAGTAATATACAACCCTATTCCAGATGGCCAAAAACCCTAGTGTGTGCTCAGCACAAACAAATAAGAGACTGCTTATCTATAGTGACATCACTGCAATCCCGAGTGCCCAATGCTCCCATGGAAAAAAAAACAAACTCCACTGAAAAATAAGCTTACATTAAAAATTGCAGACCATGCAAAGAAATGTTCCCCAGTGAGGGAAAGTAAATAAGCATAACAAACAGGAGCATTAGCATCTCAAGAACCTGGCAAGATAGAAGTATATTTGAAATAATTAAAGAATAAGGAAACTGTGACTGGCTCTATTGCTTTAATAAAAAGTTTCCCCCATATTGTCGAACCACGGCTCCCAGGGAGCATGTGAAAAGCTTGCTTAAGGGATTTAAAAGGGAAAAGGTGGAGTTAGAGGTTATTCGCTTGCTAGCCTAGAGTGGTCTGGTGGGATCTTTAGGATGTTTCTTAAGGATCAAGAGCTCAGGGAAACTTTCTTCTCCAGTAATCCATTTAGGTGGCAGAAACGCTCTGCTACTGAGGATTTTGAGTGCAGTGCTCAGGTGCTCTTAACCAAAGATTTGCCTTAATTTCTCTTGAAAGGGCAGCTTGTTATTTGCCCATTATGAAGACTGAAGCATTATGAGCTGGTAAATGGAACTTTCGGAAAACGAGCCCTGACGCTGACTTGAAAAACACTTTAGTACTCATTCAGCGCTCCACTTCTAATTGATTTCATCTGTCAGCTGAGCCGAGGCACTAGGGAGGTGGGAACTTCGTGTTAAGTAGAATCACATCAGAAACTGTGGATGGTGGCCCTTGGCAGTGTGAGCCTGCATGGAATCACCTGGTCACTGGTCAATATTCTCTTTGCCTCAGTCCAATGATCAAGCTGTGATGTTTAGCAATGGGAGCCAAAATATTTATAAAGGGGCCTTTATATATAAAATCTCAGATATATTTTGAGTTGGTGACTTTTACATTTAGTGAGTCTGGCAAGCAACATACACAAACTTGACTTTCCAATGGAAGCCTGAATGATACTCAACTTCGGGAAGCAATACACGTTCTACTAAAAATAAAATATGAAGGCCAAACTATTTTCCTTCACTAAAGGATTGAAGATAAGTAGTGGAAATGGGAGGAAAGCCCCCATGAGAGTGAGTTGGTGAGAATTTCAGGGCTTCTGAGAGCTGACCTGCTACTGATGAATGGTAAAACCAAAGAACCAGAAACCTCAGTGCTTAGTAGAATTTTCAAAGGTGTGAAGAACAGTGTTTTGTTTTATTTTTCTGCAAATCAGGTATAGGGAGGGGCAAAATAATTTTTTTTTTTTATTTCAGTGAGTAGTGGGAAGCAATGTCATGCATCATGCTTCCCTTTTTAGGAAGAAAGAGAAACACATATATGCATCTTATATTTCCATGTGGTTGAAGTTCATGAGAGCCTTCCTCTCACCATAAATGGTGACAACATGGTTTATGATTTATCAACATCGTTAGCATTCATGGCAGGATGTGCGGTTGATCATAAGGCATTTGTGGTAGTTTGGAGCTCTGTGTCCCAGAAAGCATGTTCTTAAACTTCATCTATTCCTGTGGTCGTGAACTCATTATAAGTAAGACCTTTTGATAAGGTTATTTTTGTTAGGGATAGCCCAATGACTCAGGATAGGTCTTAATCCTTACAGAAAGACACAAGGAAGGCCACAGAGAGAGAAGAAGTCAGAGGGAGAAGGAAGAGGCTGAAAGTCAACAGAGCCTGGAAGAGAAGAGGGAAGCCATGGGAGGCATCAAAAGAGCCTGGAAGAGAAGAGGGAAGCCATGGGAGGCCACCATGTTGTGCCTTGCCATGTGACAGAAAGGCCAAGGACAAGGGACTGCTGACAGCCAGCTCTAGAATGCCAGAGTCTTCTGGGAGAAAGCATCATCTTGGTGATGACTTGATTTGGGGCTTCTTGTAGCCTCAGATCTGTGAGCCAATAAATTCCTGTTGTTTAAGCCAACCCACTGCATGGGATTTGCTTTGGCACCCAGGAAACTGAAACAGAGTTCTCTTTTCATCTTCCTAGTGGATAGCTAATATCATTCCTAAGCTTGCAGTAAACTAAAGAAATTATTACTATCCCTGAAAAGGAGAGATGATTGTAGTTGTACTCTTTGCACCCTTCTCCATAAGCATCAGTGCAGGGACTTCAGAATTAATTGCTTCTTTGATGCACGATTACGGCTCACTTAGCCATATGCAAAGAAATAGGTCATTCTATTCATCAAAATCTTGCTGTTCTGTAATTATGTGAAGAGCAAATGGTTATAGATGGAGTTTCTGTGTGACTTTAAAGCAAGTAAATTTAGCATCATTACAGAATAATCTGAATCTAGAAAATTTCAAGGTCCTTTAAAAAACTATATCCAGATAATGTTTAAAACTTGATAGGTTTTATTATACTTAAAATGTATTACGTAAGTTGGAAAAAGCTTTGTCTGTTTTTTGGGGGGGTAGGGAGGCTAGAAAGGACATTTTTAGTTAACTAATAAAAGAAAGCACAAGAGATGATCTCCATTTATTTCTTGATACTGTAGAAATAACCATAATTACAATTTCGTTATACAGGCTTTGAACAAAGGAATATGTTCTGACATTTCATTTTTTATATAGGTGGAATAGGCATTTCTCTTTTATGTAAGATAAATATCAAGTTTCCCACATTATTGAAAGATGTAAATGAGTTTGAAATTTTGGTTATTAAAGAGACTATATTTATAACTCTTTCAAAATGGAATGTGAGCTAAGTGAACCCAGCTATGAAGTAAACCTTAGACAACGCTCTATGAAAAGAGTGTACTTTATAAATTCAGGTACCCTGAGGCTCAATTAGAATTAATTTAGATTGATAGAAATGGCCTTTACCTTGAACTTGGCCAGCCAGCCTGCCTGCCTTTCTTGCTTCCTTCCTTCTGTTCTTTCTATTAAGTTTGTTTCAATGACAAAAATTAATAAAATTAGTGTGGCAAAGGGTGGACCTGTCTAGTACCTTAGGTTACGTCCTCCCTAAAATATGACACTAAGGCAAGGATGGGGGTGTGAGGAGTTTATTTGTGAAGGGATCCCAGGGAGAATGAGAGGAAGCGAGGAAGTGAGACGGGGCAGCCAACCAAGGGGGCATTAGTGAGTGGATTATTGCTGGAGCTTCCTCCTGCTGGGGACCATCTGAGAAGCCGTGTCAAACCCACCTCAGGGGAGGGAAAGCTCAGAGATGTGCCCATGCTGGTAGGCAGAAGTACAGCTCTCCAAAGTTGTCTACCTCCTAATCCTTGGTACCTGTGAATATGTTGCCCTTTCATGGCAAAAGGGACTTTGGTGATAAGGTTGAAGACCTTGAGATGGGGAGACTATCACAAGGAAGGCAAGAAGGTTAGAGTTAGAGAAGAAACTGTGATGGTGGAGACAGAGGTCAGAGAGAGAAAGATTGGGAGATGCTATGCTGCAGGCTTTGAAGATGGAGAAAAGGGGCCATGAGTAAGGAATGTAGGTGGCCTCTAGGAGCTGGAAAAGGCAAGGAAATGGATTGACCCTTAGGTCCTCTCAAAGGAACCAGCCCTGACAACCCCTTGACTTTAGCCCGGTGAGACTGATTTCAGACTTCTGTCCTCCAGAACTATGAGAAAATAAATTCGTGCTGTTTTAAGCCACTATGTTTGGGATCATTTGTTATAGCAGCCATAGGATACTAATACATGCACCAACTCCCAGCCCTCATTGGTTGAGGACGGCTCCCAGGCAAATACTCCCCAGTACTTTTGGCCAATCCTCTCAGGCCCATTGTGTTCCAGCTCCAGGAGGATGCCCTCAGGTAGAAAGGCCCTCAGGCCTGCGTTGGGTGGGAGCAGTCTGCTGGGCACCTCTAAGGGTGAGAGCGCTTGAGTGGAACCCCAATAGACTTGGCTGTTCCTGGAGAAAGGATTTGATAGATGGAATGTGTTCACGTCTTCATAAATATTTGGAATGAACTCTTCTGGCTTGTTTCGTGAGGACGGTGCAGGTTTCTGAGTCCCTCTGGCTTTCCCTCCCTGTCTCTTCTGCCAGACATTTAAATGTTGGGGTTCCTTGGGATTGTGACTCTGACCTTGTCCAGCCTTTCACTACTGTCTGGAATGATCTTTTCCACTCTTGAGTTTAGCTTCCATCAACATGTTGGTGATTCCCAAACCTTGGCCTTCAGTTTGGGCCAGATCTTGGTCTCCAGATCCAAAGTTTTAACCGCCAATAGACACACGCGCATGGAAGTCATAGAAGTATGTTAAACTCCAGATATTTAGGGTAAGACTCATCATCACCTCCCGAGGAATGTGTTGCTGCCTTCTGTATTCTGTCTTAGTGTCACCATGTACTGTGATCTCATGCTCAGTGTCTTTAGCACTGCTTGTGCTGAGTTTTCAGTTTTACCCCAGGATTTCTGCTGTTCAGGGCTGTGGTTACCCAACGGAGAGCTCCAACACATGATAGGGCCAGGAAATTCCTTGGGCTGAGGTGGAGCCAAAAGAACTAATTTGTTCTTTGTGAAATAGAGACACAGAGAAGGAAACACACACACACACACACACACACACAAGTGCATGTGTGCGCAGAAAGAGAGACAGACAGAGGGAGAAAGAAGGAGGGAAAAAGACAGACGGAGAAAGCAACTTAGCCAGGCAGACACATGAACTCATAGACACAGTCTGAAAGAAAAAGGAGAGGAAAACTGTGCTGGTTTGAAAGGAAGTATGCCCCCTTAGAAAAGCCATGTTTTAATCTAAATCCCATTTCATAAAGGCAGAATAATCCCTATTCAATATTGTATGTTTGAAACTGTAATCAGATCATCTCCCTGGAAATGTGATTTAATCAAGAGTGGTTGTTAAACTGGATTAGGTGATGACATGTCTCGACATGTCTCCACCCATTTGGGTGGGTCTTGATAAGTTTCTGGAGTCCTATAAAAGAAGAAACATTTTGGAGAATGAAAGAGATTCAGAGAGAGCCAGAGAAGAATGACATAGCCACGAAAAGCAGAGAGCCCACTAGCCAGCAACCTTTGGAGATGAAGAAAGAAAATGCCTCCTGGGGAGCTTCATGAAACAGGAAGCCAGGAGAAGAAGCCAGCAGATGACACCGTGTTCACCATGTGCCTTTTCAGATGAGAGAGAAACTTTGACTGTGTTTGCAATGTGCCTTCTCACTTGAGAGAGAGAGAGACCTTGAACTTCATTGGCCTTCTTGAACCAAGGTATCTTTCCCTGGATGCCTTAGATTGGACACTTCTATAGACTTGTTTTAATTGGGACATTTTCTCAGCCTTGGAACTGTAAACTAGTAACTGATTAAATCTCCCTTTTTAAAAGCCATTCTGTTTCTGGTATATTGTATTCTGGCAGCTAGCAAACTAGAACAAAGAGGAAGACAGAGAAGGAGACAAGACACAACATGATATACAGAGACAGAGTGAGAAAGAGATAGAGTCAGAGAGACACACACATAGAGCCAGCAAGAGAGGAAGAGGGAGGAGAAGATAGAGAAAAAAGAAGTAAGAATAACACACGGGTGAGCTGATACAATTTCCCTGCCCCCACCACACCCCTAATTTGGGAGTGCCCCCATGTCTAGAACTCGGAAAAACCCCACTGTGGGCTCTGATATGGCCACCTTGGCTGACCTGCCCACGCCCCTCCCCAAAGTGACCTACAGGTGTAATGAGCAGGCTTAGACTTCAGAGCCAGCAAAGGCCTGCCGTTTTAGCTTGTGTGGCTTTCAATCCTTAAGCTTCAGCTTCATTTTCTTCATCTGAAAAATGGGGCTAACACCTGCCTTACGAGTTTTTTTGAGGTGCTCAACAAATATTAATTAACCCACACAAATGCTGAATGTCCCTGGCCCTCATCACTTTCCCTTTTAGAGTAAGGAAATTTATGCTTGTGTCTGGGATAAATATAGCCAATAAAATTTTGTTATTGGAAATAAAAGAAAATTTAAAAATACTGTTTTAAAATAAGCAGTTTGGGATATGTCTTAGCCATAGGCTATTAAAAACTGACCATACTCACAATTAATTGCTAGGCTACATGGAAATGTTATTGTCTTTAGTTTTGTCTTTGCTACCTTCTTTACCCCCCATTTTTCTTTAAACGGTTTTATTCACATACCAGACAACCCATCCTAAGTATACAATTGATGCCTCTTGGTACAGTCACATGGTTAGGCATTCACACTATAGTCAATATGAGACCATTCTCATTTCTTCAGAAGAAAAAAATCCCAGTCTCCTTATATCCCCCTATTATTGATGTTAGCTTTGGTATAGTGCCTTTGTTACAATTAATGAAAGGATATTACAATGTTACTGTTATCTATAGACCTTAGTTTACGTTAATTGTATTTTTCCCATATAATGCCTTGTAACTGATACCTTGTGACAGTGACATATGTTTGTTCTAGCTCATGTAAGAACTCGCTTATATTTATACAATTAACCACCATCATTGTCTGCTTTAGATTTTGTTAAGTTACACAGTCCCAGTTTTTATCCTCTAGCTTTCTTCCTGGTGACAAGTATGGTTCATCTTTCAACCACTCACACTCTGCCTTGTAAATTACACTTGCAGTGTTGTGCTATCACCACTCAGTACTGTGCAAATCACTTTCAAACCTTTACAATGAACCTTATTGAACATTCTATACTACCTAATCATGATTGCCGATTTTTGCCCACTTTCTATCTCCTGGTAATCTATCCTCTGGAATTTAATTCTCAGAGTTTGTGCATTATAGTTAGTTCATATTAGTGAGACCATACAATATTTGTACTTTTATTTTTGGGTTATTTTGCTCAACAGAATGTCCTCAAGGTACATTCACTTCATTGCATGCCTCACCACTTCATTCGTTTCTGCAGCTGCTCAATACTCCATCGTATGTATACAACACAGTTTGTCCTTCCGCTCATCGGTCATTGCACTCTTGCACCACTGCCATCCACCGGCAAATGTGAACAATGCCGCTGTAAACACTAATGTGTTAATGTCTGTTCGTGTCTCGGCTTTCTTCCGAGTATATACTTAGTGACAGGATTGTGGGATCATATGGCAACCCTATACTTAGCTTCCTGAGGAACCCCCCCACTTCCCTCCAGAGGGGTGCACCATTCTACTTCCCTCCCAGCAGCAGATAGGCACACCTCATTCTCCACATCTTCTCCAGCACTTGTAATTTTCTGTTTATTTTTTTAAAGCAGTTTTATTCGTGCATTGTACATTCCACCCTAAGTGTACAATCCATGGCTCCTGGTATAATCACATAGTTATGCACTCATCACCACAATCTATATGAGAACATTCCTGTTTCTTCCAAAAAGAAAGAAGAAAAGAAGGAAAAATTCCCATACTCCCTCCTTATATCGCCCTCTTATTAACATTTAGCTTTGGTCTATTGCCTTTGTTACAATTCATGAATGAATAATACAATGTTACTGCTAAGTAGAGACCCTAGTTTGCATTGATTGTATTTTGTGTATATACCATCCCATTCTTCCTTTTTTATTGACATACCACCCCATTCTTCATACCTTGTAATAGTGACATACATTTGTTCTCGTTCATATAAAACTTTTTTATATGTAAAATTAACCACTTTCATTGTCCTCTTTTTTTTCCCCTAACAAATAAGCTAGGGAAAGGGGCAAACTGCTGCACCTGGGACTCCTGTACACTAGATGGCGCGGGTGGGCATGAGAGAGGGCCCGCTTTTAATCTTTTTTTGTGTATCTCCCTGCTGGAGGCAGACCTGAGGGCTCATTATTGCGGTGCTTTCTGACTTGCATTAATTAAAATTGAAGAAAGAAAACAAACCAGAATCAATGAGATTAGAATGAATCTGTAGCCATGGACTGAGGAATGAGCCAAGTGGAAAGCTCTTGTGTTCCTATCAACAATCTCTCAGTAACCTCAACTTGCAAAGATTTAGAGGCTTCTGTGCCAATTGCTTTTTACAAAAAGGTTCTTTTCCTCTTATTTTAAAATTAGCAATAAGAAATTGTAAATAATTTGGAAAATCCTAAAAGCACAAAGAATGAAATAAAAATCACCCATAATTTCATCACACAGTGATGAATTCAGTTAACATTTTGATGTGTATAATTCCAATTTTTCCTAAACACATAGTATTTTTATCCACAAAATTGGGCTCAATTATACATACCTTATTTTTTCATTTGAAATATAAATTTGAACATCACACATTAAATATTTTTCTTCAAATAATTTTAATTTTTGTATAATATTCCCCTCTGTAGAAATAGCTTAATTTTATTATTTTCCCCTTGAGTATTTCAACCAAGCCTCTATTTTTGGATATTTAAGTTGTTTCAAAAATTATTTTCTTTTATAAGTAATGTTGCAATGAACATCATTTAAACAAAATTTTTGTGCACATTCATGATTAATTGTTCGAGATACGTTTCTTCTAGATGTGTCACTTTGAATGAGACATTTTGGAAGATTTTTCGGCTTCTGATATAGATTACAGACCTTCCCTCCTTCCTCACCTCTGAATAACTGTACCAATTCTTACTCCTTTCACTGGTATGATGTCTTTATTTTTTAAAATTGTGGTTGTTGGTTCCCCTGTTTATAAATAATCTTCTTTTTATTAACAATCTTCCTTTCTGCTTTTCTGTCTTTCTGCTTTTGCTTGCCTTATCCGTTCCTATTCCTTAAGTTAAAAAATGATCGTCATAATAAAATTTATCTTTATAGTACCTTGAGAATTATATTAAAACCAGTCTACAGAACCCTCATGAAATAGAAAAAGACTTACTCAAAGATTATGAACTCACTTAAAAATGATACATATTTGCTGAATGAAGTAAAAATAGTAAGTGCCTGAGTATCCAGTGCCATGTTAAGGACTCTGGTGGATATGGAAGAAGCATAGGGCGTGACCCCCAGGGAACTCGCATTCTTAGATGAGTTAACACAATGAGCTCGCAAACTCTGAAGAGAGGCATTTTCTCTGTCTTTTAAGGCCCATGCCACAAAAGTACTTTTTCACTCTCTTCTGAATGTCGCCCCATTCACCAGCCAAGAAGATTTTTGTCCAGCTTTATTTTCTGTGGTTTGTAGTAGAAACTTTGTATTTTTGCAATTTTATTTTTTTGTATTTTAAATGTTTGCAATTTACAAAATGCGTTGAATGTGCTCTTTCGAACTACCTGTACACATTCACATGTCCTGCAATGATGTGCCTTCCATGCCCCAAGGAAGAAGCACTGTGTTAGAGAATCACCCAGAGCAGGACTCCTTGAAAGTAACTCCAAGAACCTAAAGTATGTACATTCAGTGAGGTCTGAGTTGATAAGACCTAAGTTAAAACATTTCTTTCAAAAGGCAATTTCCTCAAGTGTGGAAAGCTTTTTGGCACCCCAGTCCCAAGCTTGATCTTTGTCTTCTTTTCCTCTTCTCCAAGTCACCACAGTGCTCTCAGCCACAAATAGTCTATTACATTCCCCACTGCCCTTGGTTTCTCCTGCCATGAGCCTGTGCCAGTTTGCCTCCTCCACCAGGAGGTCACATGAGCATTCCTGCTCCCATGTCCCTTCTGTTTTGCTTTTTATATAAAACCCTACCTAATCCCTGGTTCCTTCGAAGGGTGGAGTTCTGCTTTGTGCCCCAGTAATTGGTATTCGTGGTCTATCCCTCACTACCCCAGCATTGCTACCTTATCATCCACTTCCCCTCATAGACTTGATCATCTAACCCTTTTCTCATTGGAATTAGGGCCCCATACCTCTACCAACCCACTGTAGAGCACAATGCCTAGCCAATACCAGGTGCTTAATGAACATTTGTTGAATGAATGAATGAATGAATTGGAAACATTGCCTTGCTTGAATTTAAATTTGTGACTTGGACTTAATTGAGACATGTTAGCACAATCGTCATAATTCACTTGCCTTTCTTCCTTCCCTTTTGTCTTAGTTTTCTTGTTTTTGTTTCCTCATTTCTCTGTCAAGTACTGTATTAGACCCTTTGCACATACTATTTCTTATCTGCATGACAATCTTGTGAGACAGGTGTTTCCATCTTCATTTTACATATGGGGAATGTGTTAGTTTGCAAGCTGCCGGAATGCGATATACCAGAATTGGGATGACTTTTAAAAAGGTGAATTTAATTGGTTACAAGTTTGCAGTTCTAAGGAAGTGAAGGTGTCCAAATTAAGGCACCAACAAGAAGTTATCTTCATTCAAGAAAGGCTGATGGGTCAGGCATACCTCTGTCAGTCTCGTAGTCACATGGCTGGCATCTGCTTGTGTCTTCCTCCTGGGCTCCGTTGCCTTCACCTTCTGTTCTTGTGGGGATTCCTTATTTTGCTTCTCTGGTGCTGGCTTTAATCTCTTGGCTTCCTTTGACACTTTCCAGTTTCTAGCTTGCTTAACATCTCATGGCAACGTCTGCTGGGCTCCAAGCATCTCCAAACATCAGTGTCTCTGTTCTCCATGTGTCGACATAAATGTCAGCTCTGCTGTGAAGTTTCTTTCGGCTCTGAGGTTCTGTCATTTCTAACTTTCTCCAAAATGTTTCCTTTTTTAAAGGATTCCAGTAAACTAATCAGGACCCACCTGGAATGGTTGGAGTCACATCTCCAGCCAATCAAAAACTCACACCCACAGTTGGGCACGCCACATCTCTGTGGAGATAATCTAATCAAGTTTCCACCCTACAGTGCTGAATCAGGAGTAAAAGAAAAGGCTGCTCTCACAGGATTAGATCAGGATTAAAACGTGGCTTTTCTGGAGTAAATAATACTTTCAAACCAGCACGGGGAGACTAAGGGCTCAAGAGGTTCATTAGTTTCTCCAAGGCCACTCAGTGACTCAGTGATTGAACTCATTTCTTCATGGAGCCACTCCTAGAATGACTAACCCCTGGCCTCATCCCTGAGGCTGCTGGAATTTCTTCTTCTGACCTTCCCACTACCCTGGTGTTATCTGATCTGAGCACCACCACTCTTGCTTGAATCCCTTTGAGACTTACAGAGTGATGAGGGAAGAGCAAACCTGACATGGAGAGAACTGAAGAAGGTAGAATAACCAAAACTGTCTCTTTGTTTTCAACCTGGGAGAGCAGAAAAGTGGTGGTATCACACGCACACACACAAGATTGTTGGGAAGTGTTACTCCTGTGAGTAGTTAAATCAGGTTGTGGTTTAAGTTCCAGTGTCTTTTTATTCTCTGGTTAACCACAGGGAAATCTCTTAGCTTCTCTGAGTTCAATTTCCTCATCTTTTCCCCGAGCATAATCATACGCTACTCTCATGTTTATCATTGACTTGCTGATTAAAGGATGTAATATGTGTAGATGTGCTTTGTGATGGCTAAAGCCTTAAACACTTTAGCTATCATCACTATTGTCAGATATAACTAGAGTCAGATTCTAAATGAAGACATCAAGCTGTTGGGAAAAGTATTTCTATGGCACAGGTCAGCAAACGATGTCAAATCTGGCATGCTGCCATTTTGTACGGCCGCAAGCAAAGGGTGTCTCTAACATTTAAAGTGGTTGAAAAAATCCAAAGAAAAATATTTATGATGTGAAAATTACCCAAAATTCAAATTTTGGTATTCATAAATAAAGTTGTATTGGGTCACAGCCAGGCCTGTTTGTTTACATATTACCTGGGGCCATTTTTGTGGTACAACAGTAGAGTTGAGTAGTCATGACAGAGACTGTATGGCTTCCAAAGCCTAAACTATTTGGCTTTTTGTAGAAAAAATTTGTTAACCCTAGTTAGCCAATCTCTAGCTATGCCATTCTGCTTCCTTTCCTTCCTATCTGTTGAAACTCCCAGAGAGGAAAGCAAATTTAAGGAAATCTAATGATCCCAAAGAATTATTATTATTATTACTGATTTCTGTTGCCTTATGATAAGGATAAAATCAGGATGTATTTGCCTTTTTTTTTTTCACTCTCTTTGCTGCTTTTACAGAGTGAATTTTTGTTCAGTGTTGAAACATTATTATAACTTTAGGAGGCAGGTAAGCAGAACCCCACCCCACCCCACCCTCAAACCACATTTGACATCACCATTCTAACGTATGTTTTCATTTTGCTTGATTCTTCTTTCCACTTTGGCATATATCCAAGCGGTGTAATCATGGTTGACATAAAATATCATGGTTGATGTAGCACTTGCCAGATAACTTTAATCAATATTAGTTGGTTATTGCTTTTATTTTTCATACTGGGCACACTGTGATAGAATGTTATAGTTTTCAAGCTGTACATAATTCAGGAAACTTCCTGTTCTTGCCTTCGGTTAGATTTTTCTTCCAAGACGAATGGAAATGTCTCTCAAATGAGCAAGTGCTAGGCAGGCCTGGCATGCCTATTGCCCTGTCTTATTTTAATCTCTGCTCTCTGACATTGATTTAAGTGCTACATTCCCGTTGTGTTTCAAGGAGAAATGAAGTTGAGGAATAAAGCTAAAGAAAGAGTGCCGGATAAAAGAACAACTTGATATTTTAAAGGTGATTTCAACTTTATTTTCTCCAGACCTCCTCCCAAAGCACTCAATAGTCATAGAAAAGGCATTTAGAAAGCAAAAATAGTCTCCATTCATCTAATAATGGTATGAGAAATACGTTTTTGCTATGTGTTGCATTTTTAGATAAGTGAGAATAAAAACAAAAAATAAGACCATTAATCTCAATATGTTAATGTATCTGACCCTTTTACTGTGTTTCATTTGATAAAAACTTCATTGTGCTATCAAATTTACCTAATACTATGAAATACATGTTTAAAAGATGGCTATTCACAATTTATTATCTTATTTTTCCTAGTGAGAAGTTGGATGGAAAAGCTAAAAGACAAGGTAAGAAAAGTATTTTCTTCTTTTGGATTTATTTTAAAGGGCATGGCTTTGCAAATAAAAGATCTCCAGATATAATAACTTATTATTCTGATAATCCAAGATATAGCCCCGTTCTAAGTAAGTAATCCAAGTAAAACCACATGACCACAAGAAAAGTCTTCCCTTTAAATTCCTTCTTTTAGAACATAAGAGTTATCATATTCTTTGGAACACTAATTATTTTTGTAGGGCACATCATACATGCTTAGCTGAATAATATCCCAGACATACCAAGGTTAAGTCTTTTCCAGGAAATTTCTGTATTTCTTTTTTCTCTCAAACTTGATCTCTCTGCATGAGGAAGAAAGAACTTGGGTTTTAGAAAGCATTGATTCTCTAAGCCAAGAACAAAACTTGATGGACTCAATTAAAGAATAAATATTTGTGGAGGGAAAGGGCATCCTTAAACATTGTGTGTGCATGTGTGTGTTTGTGTGTGTGTGTGTGTGTGAGAGAGAGAGAGAGAGAGAGAGAGAGAGAAATACCTAAACACCCAAGCACTCTCCTTAGAAATTCTAAATGAGTCCATCATTGTGTCTCTACTTAATAAGTGTTTAATGATCTGTCTTGTCTGGAATGGCCAATTATAGAAAAATATTTTCGTGTCTTGCATTAATTCTGGCTTCCACATAATTTTAAATAGGAATTACTCATAAAAATATTGATGAAGTTCTAATTGCTGTAGCCTGCATCAGATTCCATTGCTATAGCCAAGCTCAGATTTCACTGGGATTTTAGTTGAGTGGAAATCTTTTTAACGGTCAGATATTGAGTTACCTCTGATTTACCAGCTCAGAATATACTTCTGTTGGTGCTATCCCATATCTTTTTTATTATTTGGAGCCAATTCTTCCCATATTTGAGTGATTAATATTTCTTTAATTTCAGCTTAGTATTAAAGAATAAAAGAAAATATAACATTCAATTTCAATTAAAATTATATTAATTCCTTGCACAATTATTTTTCTGCTTAGTAAAATTCAGCACATATAACTTTTGAGGTCGAGACTATTTTGTATTCATATATATTAAAAGTGGCACTGAAAATCTTTAAATCTCTTGAGGTCAGTGGAGGTCATTTTGGTTTCTGTAATGCGTCTAATCGTCCAAGGGAGGTATGACCAGATGGACTGAGCAATATTTGGAGGAGGAAAAGCTCAAAAATTTAGAGCCGGATATATTTACATTGGTAAAGTTTTCTATTATTTTTCAGTGGGAAATATGATGTGATGAAAGTTAAAGAGGTGTTGGCGTGTTAAGGAATCCGTGTGTCATTATTTTTATATAAAATGTTCTCCTGAGTTACAAAAATAGGATAAAAAATAGATGTAAGAAAGAAAGTTGGTATGTAGTCCATTTTGACATTAGATATAGCAACATTTCTTACCTGTGTGCCATCTCCTTTAAAACTCCGTGCAGTGTTAGAGAAAAGCTATATATTTTTTATTCCTGTGGACCTTTCTTTCTTATCTTTTCTCCAAGGCCTGACAGCTTCTCCTTGCTCTTTTTTACCAAGAGAAATAATTTTATGTGTGGCCCTTAGTTTACTGGATTATTCTGAAGTTTTTCCAGCTCCCTCTTCATTTGCTTCTGTGGCTTTTTTTTTTTTCAGTTGTCTTAATTTAAAACAAACAAAACATTTGGATGATGAAAAGCTAAGTCTCTAATCATGGTTGTTCTGTTTAAAGTCTTCTGTTTTGATTCTTTCTTGGAAGAACCCACTCTAACCTTTCCCATACCTCTGTTTCCCTTATGATTGAAATATTTATTGCACAGTCATTTGATACATACATTCATACATACATACACACATATATACATATGCATGTGTGTACATACATCCATGCATACCCCTATATATATATTCATCTCTCTCTCTCTATCGCCCTATCTATAAAGGTCTTAGCCATTGTCTTCAGAAACTGCTTGAGAGCAAAATATTGCTTCTTCAAGTCACAGAATCCCTTGGAACTGGAAATTAAACCACCTATTTAACTGTGCTCCAGGGCATCTTCTTGGTTTAGCTTCATTTAATTGTTTCAGTCTTGATTTCCCCATTGGTGAGCTGGACTTTAGAGAGGGTGGTGTTCACAAAAGTTCTGAATTAGTCCTTTTGCTGTTGTTTAGTCCCTCTATTAGCTGCGTACGACTGAAAATCCCTAACAACAGTGGCTTAACAGAGAGAAGTTTGACTCTCATTTATGATTCTGGAGGTAGCAGTCAAGAGCTAGTGGGGGGCTGCACGTAACCCCGGCTCCCTCTGCCTGCTGCACCACCATCTGTGACCTAAAGATTCCCACCTCTGCCCCACTCCTCTTCTCTTGAAGACCACTTCTACCAATACATTTCCTAGACCAAACTGTACCAAGGCACCGAGTAGCCTTTATACTTTGTGTTCTAGTTTGCTAGCTGCCAGAATGTAACACATCAGAGACGGACTGGTTTTTAATGAAAGGGGATTTATTTAGTCAGTTCTTCAGAAGAAAGGCAGCTAACTTTCCACTGAAGTTCTTTCTTACGTGGGAAGGCACAGGGTGGTCTCTGCTGACCTTCTCTCCAGGCCCCTGGATTCCAACAACTTTCCCTGGGGTGATTTCTTTCTGCATCTCCAAAGACCTGGGCTGAGCTGTGAGTGCTGAGATGAGGTATGCTGAGCTGCTTGGGCTGTGCTACGTTGAATTCTCTCATTTAAGCACCAGCCAATGAAATCAAACATCATTCATTGCAGCAGGCATGCCTCCTAGCCGACTGCAGATGTAATCAGCAACAGATGAGGTTCACATGCCATTGGCTCATGTCCACAGCAACAGAACTAGGTGCCTTCACCTGGCCCGGTTCACAACTGAATCTAACTACCACACTGTGCCCAGCCCCCATTGCTATAGAAGCAATAGAAGAAGAAGAGAATGGATATTGAGGGACAGTTCCTAAGCTCATTCCATCATTAACATCCTTCCTGGTTAAATGTCCAAGTTGGTGGTGCTTGATGGGCAAACCCCAACTTGGCTCCCTAGCGATGAATATTTTTAACCTCTGAATTGCCTCTGAAAACCAGAGATTCATTACATTTTAGTTGTGCAAAGAAGCTCTGTTTTCATGTCAGCACAACTTTGTATTTCTTCTGACCTAAGAGCTCCCCACCCCACACTTACAGAATCAAAAACTCTTAGAGTGGGGCCCAGCAGTCTGTGTTTATAAAGCCCTGAAAGTGTTTCTGATGCACACCCAAGTTTGAGAACCGCTATTCCACAAAGATTGTAAGAGGACTCTGAATTCAACAAACTTTAGGCATTACAATATATTTGTGTTTCTTAAGATTTGTGAAAACAGTTATTTCTGAACAAATACATTTTCTAAGAAGGAAGAATATCTTTCTTAGAAACTTAAAACAACAAACCAGGAACAAAATACCATACATCCTGTAATATTTTGGCTTATGATCTATTTTTTAAAAATTTAAACTTTCTGTGCAGACATAATTTCAAATTTTGAGAAAAGATTTAAGAATACGAATAGTGCATAGAGCACCCCTACACTTTTTACTCAGATTCACCAATTATTAACATTTTATCCTATTTACCTTATTATTTGTGTTGTCTCTGTCCCTGTCCCTTCCCCTCCCCCTCTTTTTTCTGAACTAATCGAGGGTAAGTTGCATACATCATGGCCTTTTATTCCTAAATACTTCAGTGTGTATTTCCTGAAAATTGGAGTATTCTGTTACCAAACCACAGTATAGTTATCAGCTTTGGTACCTTTAATATTGATACAGTACTTTTATTTAATCTAACACCATATAAGTTTTTCATATAAGACCCAGTAATGTTTCCACCCCCATCCCCCCCAGTGTAGAATCCAGTTTAGGGTCATGTAACATATTTAGTTTTCATATCTTTTTAGTTTCCTTTAATCTGGAATATTTATATAGTCTTCTTTTGTCTTTTATGACACTGAAATTTTTAAAGAATACAGTCTTTTTTTTTTAACAGAATATTCCTTATTTTAGGTTTGTTAGTTGTTTTCCTATGATTAGACTCAGGTTATGTATTAAGAATGCATAAGTGCTGTTTGTCCTTTTCAGGTGTCATATCCAGGGGCATCTGTACTTCTAATAATTTTAAACAGAAAAAAAGAGTCTAGGAAGAATTATAACTTAAAAAATATGGGGCAGACAACGGTGGCTCAGTGGCAGAGTTTTTGCCTGCCATGTCAGAGACCTGGGCTCATTTCCCGGTGCCTGCCCATGTTAAAAAAATACACATATATTTATGAACATGCTGTCTTATTTATTTTCATTTCTTCAGAAAACAGATCACAGGCAAGTCTAAAGGAAAACCTATTCTCCTTAGTTTGAAAGAGGAACAGTTAAATCACATTTGAAGGTGATGGGTTGTTTTGTTCCCATCTTGTAATTTCGAAGCATGAATAGATGCCAACACCCAGCAAAAATAAATAAATAGATAAATAAAATGAAGGGAGGGAAGGAGAAAAGAGTGATGTTAACTGAATTTTTGTGAAATGCATATGATTTAAAGCCTTAGAAACAAGTGGTGTAAATATGTAAATAAGAAATATGGACAGAGTGATTTCTTTCGGAATATTCATGTTATTGGTGTGAAGTTAAGTTATGTAGCAGGAGAAGGCTCACACAGAGGTTGATTCAGTTATCTTCTAAAAGCTCAAATATTATCCTTTGAATGTACAGCTTTGTAAAGACTAATATACTGGACTTAAAGGTTATCATATTTGCACACGTGCATAAGCTTCCATGCACTGGGAATGGTGATTGAAAGAAAATATTCACAGTTTTAATGAGAGCGCCAAGACTTTGCTACTGCCCAGTTGTTTTTCTGCCTTGAGAAATTAGAGAGTTTTGTAAACCTTACGTAGATATGGAAGAACTTGAGGAAAATGTTTGGACCTAAACAAAGCATGTTGATTTGTTGAGAAATGGCTGGGCTTTGTTTCCTGGGGGGAAAACAGTTAGCATGCTGACAAACGATGCTAGGGTTCTCAACTCTAAGTTTCCACGTTCTGCCCTAACTGAAGACTGTGGAGGTGAGAACGCATGAGTGAGCCGCCCTGTGCACATATGCTGAGGTTTTGTAAGGTCTGCTCTATTGCTTCTAGAAGTACTGGGAAAGAATCATAGACTGCACATGTTTTAGAAGCTTTTATTCTGTCTATATTAGTTTCTCAGCTGCTAAAACAAAATACCTTCCAGTTGGCTTAACAGCAGGAATTTATGGGCTCATGGTTTCAGAAGCTAGAAGACTTGCTTCCTCTCAGGTTGGTATCTTCTGGTTGGGCTGGCAGTCTTTGGGGTTCCTTGGCTATGCACATGGTGGCATCTTCTCTTTTCTCTTCTGAGTTCCACTGACTTCCAGCTTGTTGCTTCTCCCATGGCTTCTCCCAGTGGCTTCTCTTTCCATGCCCAATTCCTTTTCTGATCAGGACTTCAGCGATATTGCACTAAGCCCCGCCCTCGTTGAGTTTGGGCACGCCTTGACTAGTAACACCTTCCAAGGTCCTTTTATTCTAAATGGGTCCACATCCACAGAGCCAGGGGTTGGGACTGGAACCCAACCGTCTCAGTCCGTCTCTGTTTTTGGTTCATTCTGGAAGATACTAGGAATAGTCTGTGCTATAATAGAAATTTTTGGTGGTCGAAAGAATCATGTTTTTCTCCCCTAATATAACGCATAAAAAGTACTTGCTACAGCTTTTTGGGGGTGGGGGAAGGATCCATGTATTTTGTCTCGTTAGGTTGCCAGGAGGGGCTTTCTTGGAAAGAAAACCAGAATATTCGTTCCTCTGAGAGCAGTATGGGAAAAGCCCATTGGGACATTACCCAAGGCGCAAAGGGCTCCCTTACAGCAAAGATCTTGCCCCAAACTCACGGGTAGATCCAGGGAAGTGGAAATCTCACTGTTCTCTTAGCCCCCGGGTATCCATAATAGTACCTCAGGGATCTGGGAGTCACACTTGATTTTGTTGCTTCTGGGCTCTTTTGGATGATCTTTGTATCCTTCTCTGCCATTTCCTTTCTTTGGGGCTGGGGACACTGAGAATTCCCTCCCAACCCCCAGCTTATTTCTTTTCATGTAAATTACTCCGTTGACTTTATGTGTACGGGCTCTACTTATTGTCTTTTCTGCCTTTTCTCCAGCATTTAATGGCCTGCCTCTTTCCTTTGCAGGTCTCTTTCTTCCCTTCGGTTTCCAAAACCTCCCACTTCCTACTCATTTAGGAGCCCTTTTTCTCTCTCCTTTCTTACTCAAATGCAATAGAAAATGAAAGATAGTGAGCCATCAAAATAAAAGACCCTCCTTTTACCTTCAGAGAAACACAGTACTCCCGAGGAGCCTTCAGCCTTCATGCAGCTCCACTGGGGCTGGTATTTCCAATTTATAGCATTGCGATAGTGCCTGCATTTTTAGAAGCTCACTTCATCCATCTTTAATACAAATTATACCTCTGTCACCAGAAACTGATGCTGACAAATGTGCATAGGCAAGTGGCTGGAGGTGCCACTAGGACCGGCTGATTTATTTCAGTTTTTACCTCTAAGTACTTGAAGTCAAATCATCATTCCTCTCTTTCTACTGCCCTCTCCCTACAAAGTAACTGTATTCTAGGTGCGATTTTATTTTTATAACCAAGCAAGTGGGGGAATTCACAGCCTGTAAAACCTGCTGCAGTCCAGCAGGGATGAGAACCCCAGGGCTGCGGTCTGTCCAGCATCCTAATGCGTGTGTCCTTTTCTAAGCAGGCTGGCTATATGTCTGGGATGCTTGTGCCTGTAGGGGTTGGAATAGCCGGGGCCTTGTTCATCTTGGGAGCACTCTACAGCATTAAGGTTATGAATCGCCGAAGGAGAAACGGCTTCAAAAGACATAAAAGAAAGGTATGGAACCAACAATAGCAAAATCTAATCAGTTCCAGAATATTCTCCCGCTTATCTAATTTGCTTAATAAAGCACACGGGGCTTAATGATTGCAAGAACTGTATTCACATGCCCATTGGTTTGGATTAGCTGCTGCAGCTGCTCTCGGGCTTCAGTTGCTAATGTGTTGTGTGTTTTTTTTTTTAAGGGAACCTGTTTCTCAGCTTTGTTCTGTGGCAGAAAGAGATTAATGCTTTTCTGTTTTCTTTCTCTAGCAGAGAGAATTCAACAGCATGCAAGATCGAGTAATGCTCTTAGCCGACAGCTCCGAAGATGAATTTTGAATTGGACTGGGGCTTGGTTGGGATAGTCAATGATGTTATTATTTTGTTTTTTTAATTTTTGAGCAAAAGAAAAAAAAAAAGAAGAACATGCTGCCATATTGCTGCTATCATGCCCTCATTCACTGTGGGGTAGTAGATTTTTCTTCTTCTGAGCAGAAAAGGCATGCTGTATACTAAACGTCACCACAATGTTTTTTTTATCCTGCAGTGGATTTCCCACAACCATGAGCTATAACTTATAAATAGGCAGTGCACATGGTGTTCAGTAGGAGTTGCTAGATTAGGTAGAGTAAATAGTTTGTATTTTACCACAGTGAGCCTTCCTTGGTTTGGATTATTTGCCCTAAGTCTAACCATTATTGCCACCAAGGTATGTTGAATTTGGAAATAGAAATCTTGACAACAAGTAACTTCTGATGATTGTACTCCAGCTACTTGAAAACATGAACTCCAGGGACATGGCATATACTGCATTTGTCTCAAAGTTAGCAGCAACTTGGAAAAATACCCTTTTTCCTTAAGAAGATCTCTTGGTACATTAGGATTATAGGTAGGTTTATGAATAACTTGCATTATGTGCTTCAATCTACCAGTTTTATTATTTTTCACCTTCTGTTTTATCTTCATTCTTGTAAGGAAAAAATGCACCAGAAATGATCATACATTAAATTGACTCTCAATCTTAAGGTATGCTTGTTTTCTTAAATAGTGTAATTGAGCCTGACAGACCTATCAAAAGATTCCTAGATGTTTGTCATTAAGAGCTGTTTTTTTGTCCCATTCAACTCTGTCAAGAAGAAATCAAGAGGAAAATGAGGGTGGATGAGTTTGCAGGGCATTTACCTCTGTCATTTGGGCTCTGTGGCTGCCTGGCCACAGATCTGAATTATTCAGCACATTGCTTTTCCATGTCTTTGTTCTTGGCCATGGAAGGAGTGAGCTGCCATGGGTCCTTCCTTTTTTGGCTTTAGGAGAAAGATAGATATTGTGTGGTAGAAGCAAGCTTAGTGGTGAGGACGTTGGATTATGTGATATCATTTCCCACTTATATTGGAATGTAATTCCCTGCCCTCTCTTTTAAACATGTGCATTCTGGGACTTGTGGTTTCTTGAGTTTTTGAGTAAAGACTTGGATTATTTCCGGGGAAGAGTTAAAAGTTACTGTTGACACTATTTTAGTAATTTACACCATGGAGAATTTGTTCACATCTATGTGGGCCCTTTCTGTTATGCTGACAAGGCAAGTGGCAGAGTTTTTACTCATGGCTGCTCTGAGTTAGGCCACATGTTTCTGTTTACCCATGAGGCTGGAAACTGACTGAAGCAGATAAGTGACGCAGTTATCCAAAGTTACAAGGACTGGAACCTTCTGGAATTTAAGAGTTCGAAACCATGAATCTGCCTTTATTGCATATTGCCCTTCCCACATTCTCTGGAGTAAGCAGTGATATTTCTTTAAAAAAAACACGGGTCTATGGAAATAGCTGCTCACCCAAGGGACATTTGTTTTGTGTTTCTACCTGTCAATCGAATGATGCCTTATTTCCCTCTTGCACAAATTCTTTCCTCTCCCACTTCACCTATTTCCTTTATAATCATATCAATTTAAACGTCATCTCTAACGGGCTCACAAGAATGTTTTCATCAAGTAATTGCATCTCTTTTTGTCAAGAGATGTAAGCCAATGTGGAAAATCAATAAAGTGGGTTGAAAAGCTCTATACAATCTAGTAGAGGTTAGCAATCGGCAAATAGGCTCGTCAGATTTTAAAAGGGGATTCAGAACCATGACACTCATAAGTAATTTGTAATTTCATATGCAGAGAGAATTGGAAAGTTGTGTTTTCTTTTTCCGAAGGCAGACTTTTGCCACTAGAGTTCCAAAGGTTAGGGTTAAATGAGCACATGGTGGCTTTGTTGCTTGTTGCTGTGTTCTCCCAAGCTGTCGATAGAGAATACACAATAGGCCTCCTTGCTCAGCAACTCGTGGGTGATGCTAAAGGCCATAATGCCTGGGGATTCTCTGAATCTGTGGTCTTAGCTAGACCATGGCCAACAGGTTGAGCCTTCAAGCTATACTGTAATAATGTCACAAATAACAGATACCTATTCTCATTTTTCCAGAGGCTATGGAGATGACACATGTGTGATTTAGCTTTAAGCAGAAATGCCCCTGCAGCCCTTTTTGGGACATATGACTGTTGAAAGAAGATGTTACGTAGATCACAACAGATTTCAATTCAACCCCAGTTAGGACTCTGGGTTAGGTGGACAGTCCAGTGGATGGCACAGCTACAGGTTTATTTGGGCCATTTTCCTTGCTGATGGTGGCTGTGGAAAAATGATTTTCAGTGGTTGGTTTATATTATTCAGGGGGTCATAAAAGCTTGTTATATTCTAGACAAAAACTGGGGTTAGAGATGCTGCTACCAGGTGGAGGTGCTGTCAACAGTTAAACTGTAGTCTAGATTAAAACGGCATCAGGCACTGGTGGTGTTTTAGTTTTCAGCTGCTAAAACAAGTACCATACAGTGGGTTGCTTTGACAACAGGAATTTATTGACTTAAAGTTTCAGAGATTGGAAGGCTTGCTCCCTCCCAGGGCTGTTGTCTTCTGGCTAGCTGGCAGTCTTTGGGGTTCCTTGGCTTTCTGTCACATGACAATGCACATGGCAGGGTCTTCTCTTTTCTATTCTGGGTTCTGTTTTCTTCCAGCTTCTGGCTGCTCTCTGTGGCTTTTCTCTCTGGGACCTTCTCTATAAAGCCTCTAATAATAGGATTAAGCCCCAGTCTGATTAGTTGAGCTACATCTTAACTGAAGTAACCTCATCAGAAGGTCCTATTTACAATGGCCTCACACCCACAGAAATGGATTAAGACTAAAGAACATGTTTTCCTGGGGTACATAAGCCACCACAGGTGGGTTTATCCAAAATAAGTGGTAAGTGAGTATTATATATTTTTTACTATTTTTTTACTCTATTATTTATAATAATATAGTAATTAGCCTTATAATTGCAAGTAAAAAATAAAAATTAATTTTTTGTTTTTTACATGGGCAGGCACGGGGAATGCAACCCAGGTCTCCAGCATGGCAGGCAAGAACTCTGCCACTGAGCCACTGTGGCCCCCCCTTAAAAATAAAATTTTTTATTCTAACAACTAAGCTTAAAACATTGAACCATTAAGCTGCCTGTAAAGGTAATAGCTGCCCCTTCAATTTCTATTACCTTTCCCTCTGAACTGAATTTATCCAGCCAGAACTGCAGGCACCCTAGTGCAGGGTCAGGGACTGTGTATTATCCTTGGAGGAAGAGACAGTGTTTCCCAAACTTGCTGACTCAATGAATCCCTGGGACACTGGTTAAACATGCAGATTCCAAGGCCTTTCCCCAGATGTATTGAATTAGAACTTCCAGGGGAGGAGCTTGGAGTTCTTTTGCCCAAGCAGGTTTGAGAACACAGTTGATAGACCATCTATCCTAAGAACAGTTTCTTATTAAAGAGACAAGGGAGAGCAGTCCCCCAGGGAATACACTCTGTCCCTAGTCACACTATGCAATAAATCCCACCTGCCGTGGTGGAGGAAGGAAAATGAAGGGGGAGAAAAACAGTGGAAGCTACTAGAAAAAAGAGTGAAATGATGGGATGGAGAGAAAATCGTTCCTTCTGTGCCTCCAATGTCTTTTCCCCCAATCAGAAGAGAGTTCTTTTCTTTTAAACCTCATTAGAATTTTTTTTTCTCCCATAAGCTTCTTCTTTCAGTAGCTGTTGGCTTAATTTATGTGCAATATTTGGAGTTAATTAGCATCTTGGGTAACAGATTCCCTCAGCAGTGCCTTAGCCTTGGCTTTAGCTCATAAACTGTCTCCAATGCTGTTTTCCAAAACCCTTTCTTAAAGTACCTGTATTGCTTACATAAGTCAAAAACATGGGGAAAAGTTCAAAGCAAACTTTTAGAACATATTTAAAGTGGTTTTAGCACAACCACAGCTGGTTCTTCATTTGATTATTATTTTTTTTAGAGGCTCAGACTTTGAAGTCATAGAGCATTCTGAATGCCTGTGCTTCCCTCTCTCTGAGCCTCCAGATAGCTTCACTGTGGACGTCCAAAGGAAACACCTTATCTGGAGTCATATCCCCAACTTGGGAGAGAAGGATCAAATCATGCACAGGCATCATGATTTTGGTGGATTTAAATAATTAATCCTCCTACCAGCTGCCAAGAAGGAGCTTTTGAAACAAGATATTATTTAGCAGGAGGTTATAGCTACATGGCTTTTTGGCAAGACAGGATTTGTTATGACCACAGGGAAATCTGAAGCGGCAGAATTATAACCTAACAAAAGATTATCTGATTTTTAGGATGTGTGAAGGTAGGATGTATTAGGGAGGGCTCTCAAGAGAAATAGAACCAACAGGAGATATTCATAAATTATGAGATTTATAAAAGTGTCTCTCCCAACCATGGGAATTGAAGAGTCCAAAATCCATAGGGCAGGCTGTGAAGCTGGTGGCTTCAATGAAGGGTCTGGATGAACTCCACAGGAGAAGCTAGCTGGCTAAAGAAGCAAGGAAAGAGTCTCTCTTCTTCCAACTGATTGGATCGTCATTTGGAGACATGCCTTAGTTGATTGCAGATTTAACCAGCCCCAGATACAATCAACTGACTGACGATTTAATACACCAGCCTTCTGCTTTCTCAAACAGCCACAAATATTCTTGCAACAACGGTCAGGCCAGTGCTTGCCTGACCAGACCACTGGGCATCATCCCTTCACCAAGTTGACACCAGAACAGAGAAAGACATATGGATAGAGGAAGATGGAAGAAAAAGCATATTAAAAGGCACATATAAAAGGCAGCATGAACCGTTAAGAATGTGCTTGAGGAGGTCAAGTTTCTGAATGGATGGCTACTTGGAAAAATGATGAAGACAAGTGAAGTGGGCTTCCTTATTAGCAGGGGAAGGGACCATAAAACTGCACAAACCTATGCTGTCCCCATCTTTTTTATCAAAGAAAATTATCCCACACTAGATAGAATAAACATGACTGGGAAGGAATTGAAGCCCAAGACAGATGAGGAGATGAAAGGCGCCTTGTTACTTTAAATGAGTTGAAGCTCAGTTAAATACCTTTCTTAATTATAGAAAGTTCAAATGATTGAATAAAAACTTCCAGGAATAGAGAGTAATTTGAAAGCAGGATAGAAGTACTAACTAAATAAAAGTACCATATTTGTAATTTTACCACCACCCCAATACACACATCTTCTTTCAGGGGGCAGCTATTAGATAAGCTGGAGATGGACTGAAGGGAGGCAATTATGTTGCTCTGATAATTATAAACTCTAGCAGTCAAGTTAGCTGGGGACGTAATTCTGTTCCTTAATTTCTATATGCAGTGAAAATAATCAGCATTTATTTTATAAGCCACTGTTTCCTACATAAATGCATTGCGATTCCACTACGATGGGTAATGGATATATCTAACTCTTTATTAATTAGCCCAAATTTCTGTTTTGTATATATAGGGTAAAAGAGAGAAAGGAAGGAAGGAAGGGAGGGAGGGAGGAAAGAAGGAAGAAGGAAAAGGAATTTCTCCCAGGAATTAGCACAAAAACACAAAAGATTCAGTCACCTGCTCTTTAGTTCTAATCTGCTTAGAAACACAGAAGAACATTGTGTGTGTATGGGGGGGGGGGCTGTGAGGGTGTTCTCAAATCTCCCACCTACTAAAGAAAAGATTTTACTTTCCGTCCTCAAAAAGTGCCAGGAACAGTGACACAGATGATAATCATTAATAATCTGTACTATGTAAATTCTTCCCCTAAGACTGCACTTCAAGAGTTCTGAGAGTTGTAACTTTAGTGTGGGGATGAGTATGAAGGAGCTGAGAAGAAGAAACAGAAGAATTATCTGTGGGGAAAAAAAACCCATCTTTTTCCTAAAAGTACATAGACATGGGAATTGAGTGCAAACAAAATGGGAGGCAAATTGTTAGCACCCATTTGGATTATTTTATTACCTTTAAGGAGGAGACGATATCTGCTCTGGTTTCAAAAGAATGAGCCTGGTATCAGGCCTAGAACCTGGAGGTTGAATTAGCCAGTGCCATGTGCTTCTCGATATTTTCTTCCTAACTGACAGCGAAATGAAGGAAGAGACCCATAGCCTTTGGAATGTTTCTGCAATTAAATGCCTTGTAGCAAAGCCACACAGTTTATCTGGTTTCAGACTTTTTCAGACAGACCAAAACACACCAAAACCAGAAAGATGCTTGGATACCAGATGATTAAAGGAATCTTTAATCTTCCAAAAAAGGAATTTTGGTACAAAACCTGAAATGGTTTCTTAATTGAACCAGTCAAATCAGGAACAGTGGGGATGTCCAGTACTGTGACATTTTGCTTCTTATTGAATCAGGATTTATTGAATGTTTTCCATGTATCAGGCACTGTGTTAAGTGCTGGGGAGCAAGGATAAGCAAGATACAGTTCATGCCCAGAAAGAGCTTATGAAGAAGTGAGAGAGAGTGATAAATAAATGGGCAATTTCATCACAGAGACTATGGGAAGCAAATAAGGCATCTCACCCTATGACGGGAGTAAGCAGGTGACATCAAAGCTGAAGCCAGAAGGAATGAGTTAGGGTTGTATAGGCAAGGGGAGAAGGGGTTGAGCTTTCTAGCCAGGGGAGTCATATGTGTAAAAGCCCAGCAGCAAGAGACCCTGGCAATTTTCTGAATTAGTTAATGTGGCTGGAGCGCCGAGTACGCAGGGGAATGGGAGGGAAGACCAGGGGCGTATGAAATGCAAGGCTGATCCTGAATGGTCTTCTAGGTCATGCCAAGGACCTTGGATTTTCTTCTGAGGGCAATTAGACGTCATGGAAGGGTGTTATGCTGAGACATAGTAGGATCTGGCTTGAGTTTGTGGAAAGACTGGGTTGGAGAAGTTGAAGACTGGAATCAGGGACATCAGTGAAGGGCCGGTGCAGCAGTGCGGGCGAGAGGTGACCTTGGCCTGGACCATGGCTGCCACAGTGAAAGTGGAGGGACAGATGATTGCAGAGGTGTTCAGTGGGATCTTCAGTAGGCTTGGGGATTGGTCGGACGTGGAGATGAGGGAAAAGACAATGGTTAAAGCTGACCAGAATCATGGGATATATATATAAATTTTGGTAACGTACATCTGACATAAAATTTGCCATTTTAACCATTATTAAGCATATAATTCAGTGGCACTAATTACACAGACATCATTGTGCAACCATCACCACCATCCATTGGCAGAACTTTTTCAACACTCAAAATAGAAACACTGTACCCATTAAGCTATGACCCCCCATTCCCTCTTCCCCTGGTCCCTGATAACCTATATTCTACTTTCTGACTATATGAATTTGCTTAGTCTAGATATTTCATATAAGTGGATTCATACAATATTCATCCTTTTGTGTCTTATTTCACTTAGCAGATCGTTTTCAAATTGTTGCATGTATTAGAATCTCATACCTTTTTACAGCAGGATAATATTCCATTGTACATATATACCACATTTGGGTTTATCTTTTCATCCTTTGTTTCACACTAAGGTCATGGATTATAATCCACATGCTATGTTGTCATCTTCCTGTAGCCACAATTTTTCACGGTTGTTTTAAAAGGAGTAAAGAGAATGAAAAGAGCTTGTAAAAATCCTAAAGTTGTATTTGAATGAAAAAACTGTGTTTTCTCATTGGTTAGATTTATTTGACATTTGATTGTCCAAGACTGCCCAAGGCACTTCATATAATGTAATGAAAATGTAGTTGAAAGAAGAAAATGCTCCAGAAACACAATTTCTATGGACAAACGTCAAATTCTTGTGCTCTGAGGGATTAGAGAATACTTTCCTCTCTTTGTCCTTGCCCGACAAAGACTGTAAGATTTTGTAATTAGAGAGTGAGACTGAATAACTGTGAGTGTAGATAATTTGTAGTATTGTGAGAGATATTGGGAAAAGAAAACTTATTGAATGACCTAAATTGACTAAAGACTCATTCAGTTAAACTCTCTTGAATCTAATGAGCACTTTTGTGTCATTTATTGTTGGGCACACACATTTTCTCTATCTAGCTTCACTTGACTAAGGCTAAAAGAGCAAATATTCAGTGTTATATCCATTGTTTTCTTCTACTATTAATAAAAAGAGGTGCCACACAGGTGAAATCATTGCCCTCCCCGCTACATGGAACATGACATCCAGGGGTGAAAGTCTCCCTGGTGACTTGAGAGATGACTCCCAGGGGATGAATCTGGCCCTGGCACTGTGGGATGAACAATTCCATCTGACCAAAAGGGGGAAAAGAAGTGTAACTAATACAGTATCACTGGCAGAGAGAGTTCAAATAGAGTCGAGAGGTTACTTTGGAGGTTGCTCTTACGCAGGCTTCAGTTAGACGTTGCTACCTATCATAACCTGCCAAACTCCAACCAGGTCCATTCCAGCCAATCCTAAAGAACACCTAGGGCAAAATATATGATTCCACAAGGGTCCCATGCACTAGAGTAACTTTCCAGAAACCTACATCCTCCTGTTGGGTCCCTGGACGAGATAAATCCTGAAGCAACCTAGAGAGGCCAGCCTCTCCAGAACATCAGCTAGTTCTATCTGCCTACTCCATATTAGTGGCAGAACCTTCCAACATGAAAAAGTTAGAATGGCCATAGTCCAAACACCTCTGAAAAGAAGGATGGAAAGATCAAAAGTGATGGTGGAGTTTTACGTAGAATATAGGATTTAATAAATGAATATGAATGCCGAATCATTAAATTGATACCTCTTAGAGCAGCTAGAAGTAAAAACCTAAAATTGTGGAATTGTAACCTATGTAAAACTCTGAAATATATTCTACAACTAACTGTGGTGCTGTGCTTTGAAATTTGTTGTTTTTTTGAATATATGGTATTTTTCACAAAAAAAGAAGGGAAAAAAGTTGATTGTGAGGATAAAAAAATATTTACGCCTTCTAGCCTCCTATATTCTGCAGCAGCTAGAAGGAAAAATCTGAGAGGATGGTATGGTAGCCCATGACAAACTCTGGGATCTGTCCTGTAATACTTGTTGAAGAGTGCTTTGAAAACTATTGCTTTTTTATTTCTTTGCTTTGTATATATGTTATACTAGACAAAAAAAAAAAAAAAAAAAAAAAAAAAAAAGAGGTGCCATAGTTTTTCATGTTCCCCTCCATGTCTTCTCCCTTGAGCACATTGAACCAAACTCTCCCCATCCCCTTTGGCTCTACAGGGTCTGCAAATGAAAGTGGGTACAAGCTGATGGAGTAAAGTTTATGTCTCATGAAATAATGTTTTTATTGGCTTGGTTCTTTATATTTATGAAAAATATTAAGTTTTTCAAAAACAGTTAATGAAATTCTGTGATCCATTTGACCAGACCTATGTGAGTATGTCCACATAGACAAATTCTTTGTACATAGTAGGGTGTAAAATTTAAGCACATGTATAAAAATATTCTAAAAATATTTTCTTTGGGTGTAAAATTAACTTCTTTTTCATAAAATATTTTTACATTCAAATAGTATGCAATTACCACTTTGCAAACTTTTGGTTGAATCTTCAATGGAAGTACATGGTCTTTAGGAGACACATTTCTGTTCATGTCTGAGGTCAGTAGTCAATCAAAGGGACCTGGGAAAACATTTTGTAAGTAAATAAATTAGGGTCTTATTTATATTCCATTTTTAAATGATGGGGATCTTTTTTAAAGTTCAGATGGTAATTGTTGAATGGTCTAGATGTATGCAATGTCGATAAAATCTAAATTTCAAAAATGCTAGTGGAATTCAACTTTTTAAATTTAGCAATACAAAAATCATGAACGTTTATTGAGCCCTTGCTGTGGGCCAGGTGCTATGCTCAATGGTTTACCCAGATAAGCTCAGAATGGAGAGCCCCTAATGAGGGATTGGTTGATTATTTTTCAATTCTGTGGCCTTTGTTCATGATTTTGATTCCATTTTTAAAGTATTTAGTTTTATTATAGCAGCCCACACTGAACCTTGGTTTTTGGGCAGGTAACCCATATTTAACCAAATGTTCCAAGGCAAGGTGCATCAGAGAGAAGAATAATGCATATTTGAGTCACATCCTGAAATCGTTCAATGAATACCCTGTGGTAATCATGTAAATACCGAGTTCCAGTAGGTAGTATATAAAGACAAGCCAATTACTCACAATTAAGTTTGTAGTTAACCTTTGACATTCATCAGAGATGTAGTTTGCAATTTCCTATCATAGAAATATAAAATAGGCTTATGGTTTACGAATACCTTTGTTTGTTTCTAAAATAAAAACAGAAGAATATTGGCTATATGGTTTTGTATAATGTCATGAGAGAGGCCACATTTTAAAAGCTGTGAATGTCCCATGTTCATAGACTATTGGGTTCTCGTTTCACAGGATTCCACGCGCAGTTCATACCACTTTGCTTTGCTTTATTGTGATTTTTTCTATCTCAAAGTAGAATTCATGTTCAAACTGTACTTGTGGATTTCAGTACTTCATTAAATGAAGTATATAAAAAATAAATCTATATGGGGTGCACCACGGTGGCTCAGCAGGCAGAGTTCTCACCTGCTATGCTGGAGACCCGGGTTCGATTCCCGGTACCTGCCCATGCAAAAAAAAAAAAAGCAAAAACAAAAATAAATCTATGTGGATCTGTCCCCTGGCTTAAGATTTAGTTGAAAGTCTTTTCTTTGGGCCAATTCTCTATTTGCCTCAATGAAGACAAAGTGCCAGAGATATTTCTGCATGGAGCAGTGGAAAAATAGAAAAAACAGCAATGGAGAGGCTCTTTTTTTGGGATATTTGTTTTTCTCTTTTCAAAGAGTGTGTTGTGCTTTCTGAGAGAGAGTAAGTGACAGCCAAATTATTATAACCTTATGGTCTAAATTGGCATACATTTGAGAGTGGAAGGGAGCACTTAATTATGTTAGGATAACAGACATGAACGGGAAGGCTTCTGGGGAATTTGAGACCTACGGACATTCTAGAGTGAGTATATCAGATATCTCTGGTACCACTCCAAATCCTGAAATTCTCTTATTTCAGCCACTGCAGCAGTAATCAGTTCTACACACACTTCCACCAGTTTGCAGCGATGCAAACTGACACTTCACTGCTGACACACGCCTTCTACTTCTACTTCCTGCCCAGGGCTTCTCTTATGTTATGACGTGAATTACCTGTGAGACCCTGCGTGATATTCCCACACATACAACATGGAAGTGTGGGGAACTAGCTCAGTGGGCATTAACTGATGGAGGATGGAAGCCGATGACTAAATGCTTTCACCTTTTGTCCCCACATGGCTTGTTCTGAGATGCATTTCATGAGACATTCATTAGAATGTTCCTTAGGATCAAGCACCAGTTGCTTGTAACAGTGAACACCTTGAAATCTCATCTTTGAATTAGCTTTCTTTCCTTCCCTGTTTCACTCTCACCTGCCAAAGACTTTGTCTCAGGTTCTGCTTTCAGGGGAATCCAGGCTATAATAATTGGGACTGGAATTTCATTTATATGACTCACTGGTCAGAGGTAAAATGGACTCTATGGCTGGTGGTAAGTGGAGTGGTGATACTTGGCCAGCAGCACCCCCCAAAAAGACCCTTTTGTGTGGTGGACTGGGATGACATGCCCATAAAGGGCGGAGCATGGTGTGATAGTTGTGATAGCTGTGGCTTATGTGTACTGGCAGTAACCAGAGAAAACAAACGGAAATGGGTCTTGAGGATCAGGGTGGGGTGGGATTTAAGGTTGGATTAAGGGAAATGTATTGGCAAAGGAGTAATCACCTATGACTTGGGGGTCATCATACTGGGAAGTTCTAATTCACTACTGGATAGATCCTATATATGTTTTTTTAACTAGGTAGAGTCTTGAAGTTTAGACATGAGGTGGATTTGCTGAAAGTGCCTTGACATGGGATTAAGGAAGTGATCAGAGTTTCAAAGAAGTGGGGATATTAAATAGTCTATGTGAGGGTGGAGGACTCTACACATTACCATGTTCCTTAGGAGAACTAAGGGGATATTTCCTTCACTGAGATGATAAGGAGTATACTGGTGAGGAGGGCTTAAGCCTCTTTGAAAAGCTCCTTTTGTCTGTCTTCTATAGGCTGAGGTTGAAAGTAGGACATGCTGTCATAGAATTTGGCTCTCTTGTATCAGTGGGGATAATAAGATACCAAGACGGCCAAGCAGAGACTCTTAACTGACAGAAGCAATGTGGCTGTAATGACCATAATGGACAGCAAAGCTAGAGTGGCAATCAATAGGGTGCCTTGAGCCGCAGGATCTGCGCTGATGGATAGCAGATTATGGTGCACCTAGAAATAGAAAAAAAATGGACAGCATCTGAATAGTAGCCTCCCGCTGCCCATCCTCTACCAACTCCCCACTACATTGAGAGCTGGCAAGCAAGGACTGACTTCAGTCACTACAGTAGAAATTTTCAACCCCTCACCCTGTTTCCAGATCTAAATAAGTTCAAGACACAGGTTCATAGATAGAATCCAGGATAGGTCTTCCTGCAGAGAATCCCAATATTGTTGCTTCAAGAATATACAATAAACAGTTCTCCAAACCTTCTCCAAAAAAGTGGCCTTTACCAGGTAAATGAGGCCCCAAGCAAAGATAAATAGACAAACTGTCTAAGTGTCTGAGCCAACACAAAATGCTATTATGATGCTATGAATTGAGAGGGGACTTACAGTACTATAGGGATTTCTGGCTCAAGTCCAATCCAATGGATAGTGGCTCCAATAGGTCTACAGATCTATTCTGTGCTTTATCCCTCTCGGTTCTTGGGGGTATAATTGGGATATATATATACATCCTTAGAAGTTGGCAAATCTTTCACTTAGTTTCCCTCACCTGAAGAGTAAGAGCCATTATGGCAAGAAGAGCCAAGTGGAAACTGCTGAAAATGTGCACCATCTTCCCTTTGGCCAAGCAGTGAATTAAAAACAATAACACAGCCTGGAAAGAATCACAAATATTAGTGACACTATAGAAGATTTAAAGAACTAAGGGGTGACATTCCCCATGATATCCACATCGATCCATCTGTATGCCCCCTACAGAAGTCCCATACATTATGGTAGATTATGGTAGCCAAATGTAAACTCAAACAATGGTAGCTCCAATTTCACACTGGTCAGATATGCTATCTTTTCTGGAACTGATCAGCACAGCCTCTGGCACTTGAAGCTTTTGATCTGGAGAATGTGCTCTTCTTGATGTCCATCATTAAGGAGGAGTAAAAGCAGTTTATTTTAAATGGGAAGATCATTAATAACACCCTCTGGTTCTAGGCTTTTTTCTGTCACATAATATACTCCACAAACTGGTCCACTCCATTGGTGCCAACATCACAATTAACTTGGTGAGCAGGAGGTGCGAAGTACTCTAGATGCTCTGGTAAGACACATTGATGCTAGAAGATGAGAGATAAACCCCATAAAGATTATCTGGTCTCACTGGTAAAGATTTTAGGAGTCTTGTGGTGTGCGGCATCATGGGGTATCTACTTTAAGGTAAAAGTCAAATGGTTGCACCTTGCATTCACTACCATTAAGGAAGAACCACAACATTTGGTGGGCCACATTGGGATTTTGAAGGCAGTGTGTACCACGCTTAGGTATAATCCTCAAACCTAGTTATTATGTGTCTCTAAAGGCTGTCATGCGTCCCTGATCCCAGAGTCAAATGACTCAGCATATTTGTGGTGTTAGAGGTAATTTGTGGTAGATGAGAATATTGTGTGGAGTCTTGGGAAACTCCCCTAACAGGAGAATTATAGCTTATACTCCTAAGGTTCTGGATCAAGATCATACTTTCTATAGCAGAAAACCACTTGAAGAGTAGCAACTTGTTTGCTACCAGACTGAGTAGATACTAAGCACCTGCCCAGGGCCACCAAGAGACTATGTGATTAGAAGTACCTTGCTTGTAATTATTAGATCCCTGAGGTTGGGTGACTACAGCAGCAATACATTGTATAATAGAAACAATGATGCATTAGTATCAGCCCTGAACAATCAAAAAGACTTAAGTAAATAATCAGATATCCACTTATCTCTGCTGAATCTGCACACCTCCATTTCAACCTAAGTCTAAGACCTTATGGGAGGCCTCCATACTGTCAACTTATAGAGGAAGATAAAATTCTGGTCTGAGGGCGGGCCACGGTGGCTCAGCAGGCAAGAATGCTTGCCTGCCATGCCCGAGGACCTGGGTTCGATTCCCGGTGCCTGCCCATGTTAAAAAAAAAAAAACAACAAAAAAAAACTATGATTATTTAAAAAAAAAAAATTCTGGTCTGGTTCATGGGTAGATTAACATAATATGTTGGGGATAGCAATAAATGCACACAATTTCCAGTACAGCCCCACTTAGGAGTAGCCTTATAGAACATTGGTGAAGGGTAATCCCACTAGAGTGAGCAGAGTCATGAGATTATCATTCATTTAGCATGGAGGGACATGTGATCTGGACAATGGTAATTGGCTTGGCTTGTTGGTATGAGGCCTCGAAGGCAGACAATAGGAGATTTTGGGAAAAGGCATGAAAATGGTTTTCAAGCATAGGACATAATGTGTGAAAATCTTCTTTCTCTCATGTTGTTTACTAGAGAGAAACTTAAAAACTGAGTGGACTCTGTTGGCACAACATAATCGTGAACAGAATGGATATGTTGGATGATACAGGGCATACACAGACCCAATAGCAATGGTCCTCCTTCACAAATGCTAATCTAGCTATCGTCATTATTGAATGCCCAACTTACTAGTATGAGAAAACAGTGCTGAATTCATGATATGGCATTGTTCTAGTATACCAGAAATGGAATGGTTTTTCAAAAGGGGAATTTATTAAATTGCAAGTTTATAGTTTTGAGGCCATGAAAATGTCTAAATTAAGGCAAGGCTGTGAAAATGTCCAAATTAAGGCACCAAAAAGTGGTTACTTTCACTCAAGAAAGGCCAATGGAAGTCCAGGGTTTCTCTCTCAACTGGAAAGGCACATGGCGAACATGGTGATGTCTGCTAGCTTTCTTTCCACGCTTCTTGTTTCATGAAGTTCCCCCAGGGGATGTTTTCCTTCTTTATTTCCAAAGGTCTCTGGCTGCGTGGGGTCTCAAGCTTTTTCCAAAATGGTTCCCTCTGAAAGGGCTCTAGTAAGCAACCCCACCTTGAATGGGTGGAGACACATCTCCATTGAAACCATCCAAACAGAAGTTACCACACACAATTAGGTAGATCATATCTCCAAGGATAATCAAAAAGCTCCCCCCAGCAATACTGAATGAGGATTAAAGGATATGGCTTTTCTGGGGTCCACCACAGATTCAAATCAGGACAGGCATCTTCTCCTCAAGGAGACTAGTCACCTGGCAGGTTGTCTGAATCCTTCTACTCTGGTAGTTAGTTATTTGCCCTTTTCCATGGATGTGGGTTTGTGCTTCCTGACCTCTGCTTCCACCAGCATCACCATCCAAGCCCTTGTAGAATGCTTGCTCTATTGGCAAAATATCTCAAGAACATTGCTTTAGACCAAGGAACTCACTTTATGGCAAAGGAGGTACAACAATGAGCACATGACCATGGTATCCTCTAGTCATACAATATTCCTTATTATCCAGAAATAACCAGCTTAATAGATTAATTGAATCACTTATTACTGGCTCAGCTAAGGTTGACATCATAGGAGTTTAGAACCCTGCTGGGTTGGGGCTCTGTTGTCCAGGACAAATATACTAACCCAGCAGGGCAGAAACATTATGGCACTGTATCCTATAATAAGAACACATGGTCTGTGCAAAAAAGTAGGATTGACCTCTCTCTCCATCACTCTCAGTGACCTCCTTGAAGAATATGTTCTCCCTGTCCCTGTAGCATTAGGGTATCTGCTGGATAAGGTTATGGTTTCCAGGGAATGTGGTAAGGATATCACTGAAATTGAAGCTATGGCTACTGCTTGATTTATTTTGAATTCCTCATGCCAGTGGACTATCAGGAAAAGAAAAGAGGCACTAAACTGGTGGGCTAATAGAACATGGATTACATGAGAAGCTAGGATGGCTGCTATACAGTGAGGGCAGGAAGGACTATGTTTAGAGATCAGGGGATTTATTAGGGCATCTCTTTATCCAACAACAATAAAAGAGTCAAAGCAAATTAAGGGTTCAGGCCTTCAGGGATGAACTTATGGTCACCCTCCAACCAAGCAACCCAGACTAGCCAAGTTACTGGACAAGAGTGAGAGAAATCTATAATGGGTGGTAGAGAAGCAAGATAAGAATATTATTACAATTTTGAGACCAGCTGAAACAGCTGCAGCAGGAACTTCTTCCAGTAACCTTCTTGAATTAAGCGTCTGCAGAGATTATGGCTGGACACCATCTTGAAGGGGACTCCATCGTATACTGAACAAACTCTGTGGAGGGCATAAACAAGCACAAGGGGTGGACTGTAGCAGACACTTCCTGTGCGCCACCCCAAATCCTCTTGCTCATCTACTATTGCGGTAATCAGGTCTGTGTGAGCTTCTATCAGCTTTACACAGAGCAGCCTGACAGAGACTAGTCCTGTGCTGTATCCCTTGGACTTTTCTGATGCTAGAGCTTCCCTGACATCATATCATGGGAACCAGATCAAAACTCTGGCACATGCACCTCAGAAGTACAAGAGAGTTGAAATCTGTGGGGCCACCATTGACAAGTAGAAATGGGAATTGATAAACAAATGCTTTTCTTTTTCCTCTCCCAGTCAGGCAGTTTTGAGTTGCAATTTATCAGCCTCTCCAGTATTCCTGTGGGAGTAAGAGCCAGTCACCCACCAGAGTGGCCAACTTAATTCATCCTTGATAATTATTTTCTTCCTTCATTGTTCTCTCCTCCCTCCCACACTCCTGTTCCCTGAGATCATATTTTCAAACAAACTACCTGTGTTTCAGTCTTCATCTCAGGTTCTGTTTTGGGGAGAATGCAGGCTAAGACAGAGAGAGTCGACAAGTTGGGAGTACAAAACATGGGAAGAGATTGTGATCAGCATTAAACTGCAGGCGTATTTAGTGCTATGAGAACTCTAATATGAAAAATGACACATTTAGGCCACGTACTTCCTTGTTTGAAACCCTGTAACCCGAGGATAGAACAATTTTAGAATCGGAAAAACCTTTAGGTCTCATTTTTAGCATAAACATGTTATTTTAAAGAAAAGAAGTACCACCTGCACGTGTATTCCTGTACATCTGAAAAGGGGGATTACAGTATGTCAAATCAAATTAAGCAAAATAATGTATACTATTCCCCAAAGTGTAAAATTATTTACCTAAGAATCTTGAAAACAGATGAATGGGCAAAAACAAACAAACAAACAAAAAATGGTGGGGGGGTTTGGGTAAGTTTAGTTGAACTGAAAGGCTGATATGTTAAAGAAACATAGGGGATGAAATCTATTCTACAGATAGATTTCTCCTGGGACTTGTTAAATTTGGGGCCATGAAAGGAAGAGGAGATCTATTGTGTATTGAGCAGTTTCTGCCTGCCAAACATTTGACATTAGGAAGCTAATAGATATACCAGGAAGGTTAAGTAACTTTCTAAATTAATCTGTAACCCAAGTACTTTTGATTCTGTCCTTTCTATTCTACCTCACCATACTTCCTCTGCCCAAGAGGAAACTCATTTCCTCCATCCCCAGCACTTCCACATTTGTAGGCAGCTTTGCTGGGACTGTTGGCAGAGTCCATTAGAAAGCAGGAAGAGATCACAGATCATTCCTTCTGGTCCCTCCATCCCAAAGCCCCTGTAAAAGGAATAACTCAGTTTTACCTTCAAGGCCAATTTAACATGTCCAGTATGATTTCGACCTTTTCTTTCCCAATCCCAGCAAAAATCTCTACAGATTTCTGTGACAACCTGAAAACAATTTCATTGCAAAGGAGGAGACAGTCATACCTAAAGTAGAGTGAAAAAGCAAAATTTAGTGGACAAGGTAGGATGAATTGGTTAATGGAAGTATAGATAATTAGTCAGAGGCATAAATTTTTATCACATTCTTACCCATTTTGATAAGGGATTCATTCATTTGTTCAATAACATTTTATATTATTGAGTATCTGCAGCTGCACTGTTCAATACTGTAGGAGCTAGACAAGTGTGGCTATTTAAATTTGAATTAAGTAAAATTCTAGCTTCATTTCAAATTCCACATGTGGTTAGTGGCTGTGATACTGGACAGAGCAGACATAGAGCATTTCCATCATCACAGAAAGTTCTTTTGGGCAGTGCTTTCCATGCTGCTCAGTTCTGGGGATACAGCAAACAAGATGAATATGGTTCCTTCTTCAGAAAAAGACAGATAAAAAATGCAAATAAATAAAATGATAATTGAAGGTAATTACTGTTATAAAGAAAAAAATAGAGTGCTGGGATAAGGACTCTTAGGAGGCATTTATTTTATATGGTGAGGTCAGGGAAGGGCTCTCTAAAACATGACTTTTAATCCGAGACCTAAGAGATGTGAAGAAGCCATTGGGAAGAGCATTCAAGGTAGAAGGAATAGCAAGTTCAAAAGTCTTAAAGAACTTACCATGTCTCAGGAAAAGGCAGTGGAGAGCCTAAGGGATTTGGGCATCTGGGAAAGAAAACTGGTCATCAAAGAACTCTGAACATGGAAGTTGCAGAGAAGAATGACTTTGCAACCTCTGCTCAGGAGGGCACACCTTGTTTACTGATGGAGCCTTAGCACTGGGTAGCAAACTGGCACATAGAGTTAATACCTATTTGCTGAATGAATGATTGAGTAAATGAATGAACGTCTTGCTTGCACAGGGAGAAGATGGATAAAAGCTGTGCATGAGGAATTTTTTATGAGGTTCTAATGACTGCCAAATAGGAGCTCACCTTTGCGTAATTTGTAGGGATTTTTGTTTGTTTGTTTTACTATGGCTCATTTCAAAGGAAC